>MJUU01044689.1:12378-48857 GCA_002080025.1 Modiolus philippinarum
ATGAACCTAGTGAAAATGCTGAAGAAGATTTTGTTAAAACATGTTTACATTATAAAGATAAAATTAAATGGGCTTATTATCACGCAGAAAAGGAATTTAAAATATCAAAAGAGAAAAAAGAAGAACTATATAATACTTCTGATTGTTGTTATATGTGTAAAAAGGAGTTAGAAAGAAAAGAAAAAATAATTGAACATAACCATTTATCAGGTCAATTTAGAGGAATTTCCTGCTCTAGTTGTAATAGATTAGAATGTAGTGATGGAAAACAATTTCCAATCTTTTTCCATAACGGGAGCGGATATGACTTCCATTTTTTAACAGAAGAACTACTGAAACATGAAAAAAGATATAATAAAGTAAAGGTATTACCAAAGGATAGTGAAAATTACATATCAATAACATTTGGAGATAAATCTTTTAAGTTAGTTTTTAAAGATAGTATGAGATTTTTACTGAGTAGTATGGATAACTTGTCAAAAACATTAAAAGATGATCAATATAAAATACTTAAAAAAGAATTATTTATTCATGTTAAAAAGCAATTATTTGAATTTTATAATAATGAATTTAGTAAAGAAATGAAAATGCATGAAGAAAGAGACGAAAAATTAATTGAGCATTATACAAATCTTTTATTTGAAGATTTGAAATATCATGAGTATAACGAAAGTGAGAAGAAATGGAAAAGAAATTTTAAAGGTGTATTTCCATATGATTATTTTGATTCTTTAGATAAATCAAAAAATAATTTTTTTCCAGATAAAAAAGAATTTTATTCTATATTGAATCAAAAAGATATATCAGATAACGAATATAATCATGGAAAAAAGATATTTGATAGATATTGTGAAACATTTAAAGATTACTTAATGATTTATCAAAAACTAGATGTGCTAATATTAACCGATGTATTTGAGAATTTTAGAGAACTATGTTTAAAATATTATGAAATAGATCCAGCTTATTGTTATTCAGCACCTGGTTTATCATGGAATGCTGGATTAAGATATACAGGAATAAAATTAGATTTGATACATAATATAGATATGTTAAATATGATTAAAAAAGCGATTAGAGGCTGATTTTCCGGGGTATTAGGAAAACGTTATGTTGAAGCAAATAATAAATTTACTAATAAAGAAAAATTAGATAATCCAAATTATCTTTTTTATATAGATGCTAATAATTTATATGGTGGTGGGATGTCAGTAAAACTTCCTACTGGACAATTTAAATGGGAAGATGAAGATAAAGAAAATCAAGATATAAACTATTATTTAGATAAATGTAATGAAGAAAAGGGAATGATTTTTAAAGTGGATTTAGAATATGATCCACAAACAAAATTCAAATTAAGAAAATATCTACCTATGCCAGTTTTAAGAAATATAAATGGAAAAGAAATATCAGATTATTCAAGAGATTTTTGAAAACAACATAATACTGAATTAGGAAACGTTGAAAAATTAATCTTAGATCTTCATGATAAGAAAGAGTACATTGTACATTATAATATTCTCAAATATTACATTTCTCTTGGAATAAAAGTAACAAAAATTCATAGTATAATATCCTTTAATCATAAAACGTGGTTAAAAGATTATATTGATTTCAATACAAGCATGAGAGCAAAAGCAGAAAATGATTTTGAAAAAGATTTCTGGAAATTAATGAATAATTCTTTTTACGGAAAAACAATGGCGGATATTTCTAATAGATGTTTAGTAGAATTAGCATATACTCCTGAAGATCTTAAAAGATTAGGATCGAGAGATAATCTAAAAGATATTATAGATTTTAATGATAATTTTAAAGCAGTATTATTAAATTATAACTCAATGTATTTTAATAAACCTATTTATTTAGGAATGTGTATTTTAGATTATTCAAAATTAGTAATGTATAAATTTTATTATGATATTATAGAAAAATATTTTCCAAATAATGAAATTTTATATTCCGACATGGACGCATTTGTATTAAATATATTCACAGAAGATCTATACTCTGATTTAAAAAAAATAAAAGAAAATTTAGATACATCTAATTATCCAAAAGATCATCCTTTGAATCCAACTGTAAATAAAAAGGTAATATGTAAATTTAAAGAAGAATTAGGAGGAAAAATAATGACAAAATTTATTCGAATAAGAAGTAAAATGTATGGATATGAATGTATAGATTGAAGCAAAGTTGAATTTAAATGTATAGCAAAGGGAGTTAATAAAACAACTAAAAAAGAATTAAATTCTGAATCATATGAAAGTTGTTTATTTGAAAAAAAGTAATTCATAAAACAATGTTTGATATAGTACATAAGAAACATAAAATATATCTAAATGAGATGATTAAAATTGGGTTATCACCCTTTGATGATAAGAGATATATCTTAGATAATGGAATAGATACACAACCTTATGGTTTTAATTTATTTTAATTTCCAAGCAACAAAACCAGTTAAAGCCATACCACCAATAACAAATGCAATTTCTCTTCTTTTCTGATCTTCTGATGGTGTATAAAAATCACTTTATACTGGTTTAAGATCTAAATCTGAATTTAAATGTAAATTTAATTGTTTACCAGTAACATTATAATATTCTTTTATTGCTTGATCAAAAGTCTGAACTGCATGATTTTCTTCTCTTAATTTTTCATTTATATAATCTAATCTTTGAATTCTTCTTTTATTCCATTTTTCTGTTTCTTTTTCTAATTTTTCTATAGCTTTATCATGTCTTATTTTCTCTTCATTTGCATCACTACCCATGTGTGAAAATAAATAATTACTACCAGAAAATGCCAAAGCGTTCGTCATTGCTCCACCAACCATTATTGCTAAAGCACCTGCCATTTTCAAGAAAATAAAATAAAATAATCATTTTTTTGTTTATTACTTCATAATATCAGCAGGTATAATGCCTTGCTTAATCAACATGTCTTTTGTTGCCATTGCAAGCAGTATATCAATGGATAACATAAAAATATCATTCATGTTAAAATCTACTTTTGGTGCTGACCTTCTAAATACTTTTTTACCTATTTCTGCATATCCAACTGTTAACAATGTTTCCACTCCAGCATGATATAACATATTTGCTATTTGTTTTCCGTCTTTTGGTGTTGCCATTTTTATATATTAAATTTATAATTTTTTTTTAATTTTTGTTCTTATAATTCTTCCGTTTCTTTTTCAAATGTATCATTTTTTATTTTTTATTCCGTTTCTTCTTCTATTTCTTTTTTTAATTCTTCTATTATTGTTCTTTTTTTTATAAATTCTTCATTTATTTTTTTTTTATATGTTTCACATAACATATAAAAATAGCTAAAAAAATTAACATGTCTTGAATTAAATATAAATCTATTTTTTCCATTTTACCCATTTTTAAAAAAAATAAAATTAGTTAAATTCAAAAGAATCAATTTCTTTTTTTTTGTTTTTTTAAGGGATTTGCTCACTTGGTTTTTCTTTACCAAACATGATTTCTCTAATCATTTTTTTCTGGTTTTTCTCTTTGTTTATAAAAAAAACAACCCCAATCCACCTACTACCCCAATTGATAAACATAGTGGTAATATGTAATTTTTGTTCGGAGTGTATTTCGCTCCGCTCGATTTTTGTTTGTTTGTTTGACATATATGATGAAACGAATCTGTAGTTTTATCATCTTTTGTTGGGTCGCTCCGCTCACCAGCTTGTTTTAATTCTATGTTTTCTTTTTTTAATTTTTCTTCTTCTTTTCTTTTTATTTCAGCTTTTAGCTTTCTTGCTTCTACACCTTTCTTACCAGCGGCTACTCGTTTTGGATTTTTTTGTTGAGGTTTTTTAGAAGGGGACCGTTCGCTTCGCTCGCTAGATTCTTTTATTTCTTTTATTTTTTCTTGTTCAGAATTTTCACTCGTCATTTTTTATGTCATTATTTTCGTCTTTTTTTTTGGAAATCAATATGTCTTGCTGTTGTTGACATTGCAGTAAAAGGAGCAAGATACATCCCATATCTATAGTACAGTTCACAACATACATTAGTTAAAGCGTGATTGATAAAAGGATCTTCCCCTAAGTCTTGCAATAAATTTGGTGGATTAACAACATTAAAGTACTTTGATACACCCATAACATATAAATTAATAAAAGAGTTTCCTAATGTCTTGGTCATACTGGCCCCTAATCTTGCTTCATATTTACAATATAATTTGTGTATTTTTTCTGGTGTCATTGTATCAATTTCTGACAATTGTAATTCTTTACCCAGATATTGCTTACTACCCCCACCAGAAACAACGGCTGATAATTTTCACGTTTTTTTTTTCTAAAATGGAACTGCTCGCTTTATCATCATCAAAATCTATGTTTTCAATATTATCATCTCTTAAAAATTCTTCAGTGCTCATTTTATATATTTTTTTTTTAAGTTTAAAAAAACTAAATACAAAATAACCAACTAATGATAATACTGCGGTGTTTGTTATAATTGTTAGTATTTCTAATAGTATTGCTTTTTAGTGCTATTTTTTGCTTTATAACTTAAGCATTTCTTAAGCATTACTTAAGCATTACTTAAACATTACTAAAAAATTACTTCAGCATTTATTAAGCATCAGTTTTTTTTTTCTTATTTGGAAATACTAAATCATAAGCATGATATTTATTTTTTTTTTTATTATTTTTACATGTTTTCAACCCAAGTGGTCTTACATAGAAAGGAGCATCTTTGTTTTCTATATTTTCAGCGAGATGAGAAGGACACCAAACTTCACCATTATTTTCGACAGATAAAATTACGCTCTTACCAAAACATGTATTAACATATTTATAATCAGTGATTTTGTAAATTTTATCAATTTCTAAGTCGGTCCATTTTTGTGTATTGTGATCTTTTTGTTTTTTTAACAATCTATCAAATTCCTCTCTCTTCATTTTTAAAGAAATAAAATTTAATAAACTCTTTGCTCGCTTAATCAATTACCCAATAATCAGTAGGTCGATCTGTCTTTAATATTAATTTACGATGTTTCTTTTTTTTCAATTCATCCTTTATTCTTTGTCTTTCTTCTAAAGTGGGAATAACATCATGTGCTCTTAAACATTTATCAAAACTGTCTCTGTCTTGCGTATAGAACATACATAACCATTTTGTTTGTTCTCTTAAATCTTTTAATACTGAATTATATCTCTGTGAAATTACCCATACTGATTGTTTAGCATGTCTCCCTGAAAATGCAAGTTCAGACAGCATATCCCTTTTCTTTGTTAATTGTTTTGTTGCACTGCAATCATCAATAATGTATAATGTTGGATGACCAGCATATTTCTTAAAAAATATTCTTAATAATTCTTATAAATTTTCTTCTCCGTTATTAAGAATAGGATTAAGAATTATCAAATTTTTTGTTTTTGGTTTTCTAACATCACCAATCCACTCACGATTTTTATATGCCTCGTTCCATTGAATGGTTGGACAAAGTATAACGATATAATTAAACACTTTATAATATTCATTTTCTAATAAATCAAGAACAAATTCTGTTTTTTTCACAACCAGTCTGACCACAAATAATAGCACAATGAGGATATTTTGGTAATTCCATTTTTAAAGGGAAAACCCACACTTAATAAATAAAATAAAATAAAAAATTAAGAGCCCGGTACTTAATATTTTACTTCTTTAAATATTCCATCTTCAAAATTAATTTGTGCATCTTGTATAATAAAAATATAAACATTTATTGGTTTATTATCAACTTCTGCTGTTTTCTTTATTTGAATTGCTATACCTCGAGAGGCATTTTCGATTCTTCTACCTGATCCATGTAGTGAGTTATCATCTGTTAAACGTAAGTCTAACCATAATGCATAATTAGTTGTTAAGTATTTTTCTAATGTAGTATCAGATAAATTTAATTTTTTGCAGTTTTATTTATTTCTTTATCTAGTTTTGAATTTAAAGCAAAGAATTTATTTATTTCATCCCATTGTTGATCTGCTTCCATTCCTTCACTGTGTAATTGATTTGGAACACCTTCTATTGTTATTTTAATTTTTGTTATTTCAGGATTATAATAAGTTTCGGTGCTTGTTCTTTCTGGGTCTTCGAATAACATCAGAATACCTTTAATACTTTTAGCCGGCGTATTTACATTAAAGTTCCAGAGTGTATCAATTTTATTTTTAAGTAATTGTTCGTATCTTAATATTCGGTCATATAGGATAACCATTTTACTGTCAATTTGATGTCTTATTTGACTTGCTAATTCAGGGCTAGAAACCATATCAAATTGTAAGCAAATATCATTGATTTTATATATTGCATCTTTATCTGTTGAATGAATAACTTTGTTGTAGTCGTTGAATGTAAGTTCATATTGAAGTTTATTACCAAGACCGGCTTGGTAAAAGGGCATGTGAGTTTCTAAAAGTTCAAAGTCAAGTTGAATACAAAATCTATTTTTGTATGTTTTTGCTATGGCTTGGTCTCCTACATTTTCTGTTTTATCTCCTGCTCCATCTCTATGTTTTAACATGTTTTCAGTACCAATACCTTGGTATACCATATTTGCGCGTTCAGTTGTAGTTTTCCACAAATCTACATAACAATGATAAATATCACTATCATCAATTGACATAACTTCATTACCACTTATTTAATTGTTGTTTTTTAACTATTGCTCTTCCTATGTTTTGGTAAATAGTTGCATTTGCATCTTTAGATTCAATTTCTAGTTAAAAGTTAATCTGGTTGTTCCAGGAACAATAACATCATTATCACCTAGATTAGGAAATATTACTAATAACTTTTGATTTTCTTTAATAGTTGAAGGAGTATTAATTATTTTAACACTTTGACGAATACCTTTTGCAGCATGAGGTTCTCTTAATTTTCTGTAAGGATTTAATTTTTCTCCGTAAGCCGACATTTTTTAGGGATAAAAATAGAGTTTATAAATATAATTCAATTACCGCTGATACTAGAGTATTGATACATAAAGGACTATCACTCTTACTCATAAAACTTATTCTATCTCCAGCCTTAACATTTAAAGGTTTATCAAAGTTTTATAATTATGATATTAATAAACAGAATCGTCCAATTCTATTCCATCAAAAGTTAATTTATCATTAATACTCACCATGACAGTTAAACCATCTTTACCTGTTTTTAGACTTATTAAACTAAGACCTAATATTTGACCTGGATAATTAATAACATATTCACTACCACCAGTACCAAAATTAAACATTTGATTAAATTTCAATGGGCCATTAATACCAGCGAATATACATATTGTGTTTCTGTCTGGTATATTTATAATTTTGTTATATAATAAATTATTATTAATTTCCATTACTTGAAGCTTGTTCCTCATTTTTAATATTTCCGATGCATCTACGTTTTTTTTTAACTCCAAATATACTCATTTTTAATAGGTAAATTATTTGATAATTTCTAAAACACAATTAATTGGTAAACTATTACTTATTTTTTTATTATACTCATCTCTAATTTCTAATTTCAATTCTGTTATAACATCATTTACTAAACATTTATATTCTGGATGCTCAAATCTCTCTGTTATAACATCTCCAAACTCTTTATTCTCAACTGGAATAACAGCCAATAATATACTCGGTTCACCATCAAGATAATTATAAAAAGTGCTTACTTGTTCTAAATGTAAATATAATGATTTATAGATAGCAAAATCTATGGGTCTGTTTCCATAATGTTTTTCATTAGGTGTGAATATTTTTGTTTTATTAAATCCTAACATATATCTTAAACTTTTACTTATCTTTAATTCAACAGGAGTGGTTAATAAAGCAATACCATTTGTTTCATTTACTGACAATTCAATATTTTCTTTTATAAATTTATCCGCTATTTGTTTGAAACTATAATAACCATCTATAAGTTTATGGGTTTCTCTCCAGTTTTTCTTATATGTACATCTGAAATATTATCCCAACCTACGCAATATGTTATATATTTTAAACCTATACGTTTATTTTCGTTTCTGTTATCAATGTAAGTAAGTAATTTTATTGTTTTATCAATATTTGAAATAGTATGGTACATTTTTTAGGGTAAAAAATGAAGAAAGAATTTAAATATAATCCTAATGCATCGTATAACCCCCATACTAAATATTCTGAAAAAGATATGGGAAATTTTCCCTCTGGTCAAAATCTTGTTAATTAATATTTGTAAATCAAAAAGAAATTTTAAAACAACTTTTCCCGATTTATTTCAAAATTATCAAAACCCACCATTGCACACAAACGAACCATGGAATACATGGATGTATTCTTCGTTTGATTGGTGGCAATGTCAGTTAAACTTTGCAGTCTGGTGCGCAAGTACAGGATGTTGTGTTTCTTTTGATGATCATATAAAAAACACTTCAAATTTAACCCAAACGGTTTATATGTTTCATTTATATTATTGTATTGCCAGAATTTTAAAAGAACTTAAATCACCTTTACCAACTGATTCTTCTTTCTGTTATTACAAAAATCCTTATGATAAAGCTGCATATCTTAAAATATGTAATGTATTTCAAATTTCTCCTCATACAGATTGGAGACAAAAATTAGAAACAGTTTGCCATGGTTTAGGAAGTTTTACTCAATACTATAATCCAAGTGCTGAATATAGAATGAATCATTCTCAGAATGGACCATTATTAAATATAAACGATTCAGTTAAGCATACAATCGATATAAATATGGCTTGGACAACATTTATTCTAGACAAATCAAAAAGTTTTACAAAAGTAGGCATTGAACGTATTAATGAAAGTATTAGAACGTTTGTATGGGCTTTATTAGGAGCACAATCTCAAACACGTGAAGATATATTAAAAATAGGTACAGAATTTGACTCTCAAAAAAAATTCTTAGCAAACGTTCAAGATGCTATTAATAGTCCCATAGATTTACCCTCTCAGATTTCACATTATCAACGTGTACTAAAATACGCTCGGAGTAAAGTTAATTATGTCTATGTATTGGGTTATATATGTCTCCAAGTGATATGAAATTACAAATTGGAACAATTGTTGATTATAATAACAAAATTGTAATCGCATCAAAAGATCAAAAACTGGGTTTTAACGATGATATAAATAATAAACACGTTGAACAAGTTTCTCATTCTTTATATAAATTAGATGGAACAAAAACAAAAAAATCTTTACCAGAACTTGTTCATGATATTCCAAAACCTTCTAATAAATTTGTTCAAGATAAACCAAATATAGAACATGAAGAAAATAAACAAGCAATATTATTTGGAAGTGTTGTATTAGGTATTGTAGGACTAATCATTTATAAGATTTATTAATTTAATTTTATTTTTTTAAATATTCCCTAGTAGCAGCATACAATAAACCTACAACCAAAACAAGCAAAGCCCATAAATTATTTGCAAACCAATTTACTACGTCTTTTCTTGCATTTAACAACCAAGACACAATAGCACCGATAATTCCTGGCAATGCAGCTGCTAATTTTCCTGCAAGCTTAGCTAATAGTTTTCCAAGATTTGATAATTGTTTTTTTATCCAATCTTTTACATCTGTTTTATTTGTAGGAGGTGGAGGACTACTTCCACTACCAGAAGGGATAATTGCCTCAACAATAACACCTATAATCATTCCAAAAGCAGTTAAAACACTAACTATTGTTATTCCTTGTTCTCTGAATAATGTTCTAATTCTTTCCCTTAATGTTGTGTCTTCGTTTAATATTTTACGTATTGTCTGTTTAATTCTATTTAACTGTTTACGTAGTTCATCTCTATTAATATTAATTACCTCTAATATTCCACCTCCTCAATTTCCAAATCTATCAATTCTTTTCTTATTATATTTATTTTATCTTCATTTTTTTCTAGTATAGCTAATCTTAATTCTTTCTTTTTTTCTTCTATTTTTTTATTTTTTTTCATACAGTTTTGGTAATTGATTTGCAATCTCTTCTTCATTTGTTGTATATGCTTCCATTAAACCATTCATTTCTCTCATATCTACTTTTGTTTGTGTTTCTTTATCAAATGATGTTAATATTTCTTTTACAGATATTGTCGCATTACTTGATGTTTCTAATAGTTCTTCCGCCTCTTGTTCGGAAGTTATATTTTGTGAAGAAATACTTTCTTGGTTTAGACTTTCTAATCTATTTTCAACATTATTTATATATTTATTAGTTATTTTATAATGTTCAACACCTAAAACATTTCTAATGAAATCAACACCAACATGGAATTTTACTTCAAGAGAGCTAAATCTATAAAATTTTAATACTCCTTTTGTGTTGTAATATGATAATTGAACTTCCTTACCAGCTATATCTCTTACATATAAATTATTATCTTCCCCTAAAAAGAAATCTCTACGATTTTTATTTAAAACTGATTCGTCATTTACTTTGTAAAATCTTTTTACCATTTGTTTGATTATTTTACTTTTGTGAGTTATTTGATCTTCTGGCGACAAATTTTCTAATTGTTCAAAATATTTATTTATATACTGGTGAAACTCATAATCATTTTTAAAAGAAGTTTCTACTTCATTATCATCATCATACTCATCCTGTCTAACTAAATCCTTCATATTTCTCCTCCTTCAGCCATTTTATACACAGGAAAAATGAGAAAAAAATTTAACCCCCCAAAAAAATAAAAAAAACACATCAAATAAAATCAAATATTAATCATAGAATCATCACAATGTATAAATTCACTTTTCATTTCAATATATTTAAATGTCACATAAATGTTTTATAATTCGATCACTGAAAAAATCCATTTAAAGATATTTAAGAAAGTGTTTATCAGGTAAAGTAATCGTAGATATTAACGTCTCCAAGTAAGTACTGACTGCTACTAATGAAATCTAAGTAAATTTTCAATGTAACTATACAAGTTCTTACTGCATCTATGCAGTTGTTTATCGTAACTATACAAGTGTTTACTGAAGTATTTACTGCTACTAAGCAAGTGTTTATCGTATCTATACAGGCTATATGTGAAAAAAAGCAAGCAAATAAGTATTATATTCATGTCTAATCGAAGATTTTAAATACGACAACACAAAACTAAGCCTACCTGTACAGGTAAAATTTAAAAATAGATGTAGAGTTTAGATATTGGAAATAGTTTATAAATTACAGCCAGTTTATTATGTACTGACATCGCATTGATTTTTGTTGAAGTATGTATCTCTGTTGATTACAACACGCTATTTAATAGGACATGAGGTTTAAATAGACTTTTTTATTCCATTTTGCTTCTACATTTCAATTTAAATGACAAGCCAAGCGTATTGTATAACGTCAGAATCAGCACTGATCGATGGAATGTTAATCTGTAATTGGATTGTTGATGTTGAAATATTTTTTTTAAATTTGAGATTTAAATGGCTTCGACAAATTTTTATTTAGTAACGGTTATGCATCTGTAATTCTTGTTTCGTAATTGGATTTTAGAAAGTATTATTGTTTTTTATGTCCTGTCTTTTTGTTTGTCATGTCAAATGAAAAATTTTGTTTAAACTGTAATTCTAAAAAAATACCCTTAAAAATGAAGCAACCAACAGCCCCAGATTTACCATTATATCCAGAATTACCTAAAGAAGATGGGCAGAATTATAGATTACAAAAAATAACAGAAATAGAAAAAAACGTTAATAAATGAGAGAGATAAACGTAAATCATTATACAAAAAATATACGCGTGGAATTAATATTACTGATGGTGTTGATACTACTTTAATATCAACAAGTGTTATTTTAGCGAGTGTTGGAATAGCTGTTCCAATTTTATTGCCATTGGAAATTGTTGCTGTTGTGTGTGGAGGTTTAGGGGCTTGTGTTTAAGTTGTTAGACGTAAACTTACAACAAAATCACGAAAACATTATAAAATTAAAACCATGGCAGAGAGCAAGTTGAATAGCATAAAAGATTTGATATCAAAATCTTTAACTGATGGACAGATAAGTGAGAATGAATTTTAGATGAATTAGATAAATATAATGAACTGAAAGAAAATATACGTACAAAACAAACACAAACAAGAATGAATGATGAAGAAAGAAAGAAATTAATAGAAGATACAGAAGCAAGAGTAAGAAATGAAATTAAAAAAAATGGAAAATTTCTAATTTTCTTTAACAAAATTACTATAGTAAATGACCCTCCACCAAAATATGAATAAAATTTTTTAATATATAACTTTCCCTTCGCTAAACTTCCGGAATTTTTTTTTTTACTGTGTTAGACCCGCAATAGAGTTTTAAATTCGGTGTACTCCCGGCTGTTTAATTTCTTTATCACTTTTTCTGCGTAGCTTTTTACAACCTCCGGCTGTTTTTTTTAAACACAATAGTAATATGTTATATTACCCCTCTCCACTACCGACTATTTTTTGAGGAACGAAAAAAATAGTCGATGGGGGAGAGGGGTAATATAACATATTACTATGATTCAGCTTTTCTGAAACTTTTATATTTTGTCAAAAGTTTTAAAATTATTTCATTATACAAAATCAATCATTTACAAACACAATAATCAAGATATAAGGTTCATACATGTATCTCATACGGTGGTTTTCATTATAAAAATGGAGATTTTTATTGAATACAAATTTTCCCTTATTATTTCATTACAATTACCTCCCCTTAACAAAATAAGAGTTTTTGAAAAAAAAAAAGAACCTATTTTGCACACTCGCACCATGTATGCGCAATTCCATATACCCGAACCACATTAAGATATCTGTAACAAAGATATAACATGTACTGACTTTTTTTTTTACCAAATACATTTTATCAACACGGAACTATACTTTAACAGAGATAATTTATTATTGCAAACAAAACGGGATACATTTAATACAGTATTTAAATATATGATAAATACTAAAACATTTCTATTAGTTTCGTAAGTTACAGTTCATTTCATTTTTCTCAGGTACATATGTTTCAACTGATATATATTTGGTATTATTTCTATATACATATATGTATGATGTTCGCTTTTGGTATTGTACCTGAAGAGAGCGTACATATAGCTGCAATAGCTTATGCACAATCATACTGCTTCCATTTATGCAATAAAATGACATAAATGAGCTTTTAGGCTAGGTGTCGTCTTGGTATTATTCTGTCATGTTTTGTTAAATGTTAAAACCAGAAATGTCGCAAGGGAGATAAATTAATAAATATACATAGATATCGCGTGTGATGTTTAAACACAAAACATTTCACAAAATTAGATTTCATATTAGAAAATATTTACAAAGCTATGTTTGCATACATTTCTGTATCTACTGCATTGATGAAATTCATAAAGAATACTTTGTCAACGGTTGACATGAAAAAATGGCAAAGAACGGAAATCTTTGTAATAATACTCAGGCCATAGATTTATATGTACTTGTTTTGTATACAGTGCTACATTTTGAACACAGCATGTTATGCATGATTCCAACAACTGGCTTTGCATGCTTGCGATACACGGTACAGACTTTCAAAGAATATTTCCTCATATAGCCACAACACTTATCAACAGGAGGAACAATTGTTGCATTCTTCTTGTAATAAATATTGGGTAATTGCACAAGGATCATCGCCAAATTTAGGCATAATCTTTTCTAATATGAAAAAGAAAGGAAATGGGGTAAATGTCAAGGAGACAAGGTAAAACGACCCAAAACAAAGCATCTAGGGTCACCGTACGGTCTTCAACACAGTGAGTAACCTCACACCATATAGCAAGCCTTAAATAACCCCAAAAAGGGTAAAAAATTGCGGTGGGGTTAAACTCGTTTTCTTGGATCCAAAACCTCCCCTATGGGTGGGGAATGGGTAGAAAATAAATACACAAAAAGACTCACATTAAAAATCAAACTGGAAAAAAGTCCAAGTTATCAAGACGAGTACCCTAACAATTAAGTACATAAAACATGAAGACAATACACACAGGTACTGTACGGACAAATGCTCGCAGTTACTGACAGCTAGCTAAGGACATGATTTCCGTTGACTATGATATCAAGCCTTCTAACATATGAAACTTCAATTGAAATACTTCTAAACAGATTTGGTATAACAGCATTATCAATTATGAAAGAAGAACATGATATTGTGCAATGCCAAATATTGCCAATATGAAAAATTGTTTAAATTTAGTTATGGTGTAAAGCTTTAAGAGATGATCAATATTTTTGCCAACAAAAACCAGAAGTAAAGATTTAACAACAATGCTGTATTTATATCCTTTATGAATAAGTTTGTTTAACGGATTAATAAGTTTTGAAGCACAATTTTTGAATTTATGTGCTTTGTAAATGATATTGCCATAGAAGTTTGGATGTGAAATGCCCTGATGTATAAGAGCCCTGCATGTAGAATCAAATTTTCTTAATAAGTCAATGTATCTATGATAAAAGTTTGAGAATGTATTCTAATGTTTGTGTGAGGACATGTATTTGTTTTTCTGTATAAGCACTTTCAATCCGGTTTGCATTTAACAAACCAGTTAAGTGTTCAATGCGGTTTTGCACTCTATCCGGAACAGCTTTCATGTACCCAATAATCATAATTACATCATTCTTCAATTCTGTTGACTGGACTTAGTAGGACGTTCAAGTCAATGATAGCACTTGTAGTTTTCAACCCGTAACGCTGCTTTTTTGGCGACTTCAGTAACGTCATCAATGCAAAAGTAAAACACAATTAGCAACGTCGTTGCACATACAACATATTTCATACAGCCGTTGAATAGAGCTATGGCGGCATTTATTCATAGAGATCGGGTGGAAAGATGTTATGAGGTGCAGCTAGGAGATTCCTTTGATGTAACAACAACCAACATCTTGAGAGATGAAGCTTCTTTGTGCTGTGTGCCGTTAAAATTTTTAGTGCCGCCAGTGATTACTGCCACATCACATTTACTTAACAAATCAGAAGTAAATCCGTTGGGCAACTGGCACCAACCATCGATCATTTATTCAGCCACTGTTGGAATCACTGGTACAAATAAAACAGCCGCAATGGATTGCATTAGAAACGGTCTACTGTAAGTAGAAATGGCAAATGGATTGTCGGACTTACAGTCACGAATTAATCAGTGTGATTATATTTACTATAATATACAATATTATCATTTCTAAAGAGTCACACGCCATTTATTCAATTCAAAGCTATAGTTATGCTCAAACGGCCAGTGCAAAACACTCAATTGAGCATTGTACAGAGAAAACAGTAAATAACACAACATAACAATTAGTTCACATCAGATTATATATAGAGATTATAAATATAAAGTTGTGTGGCATTCGGTATTCGTTTGCCGATGTATTAAAACAATTACTGTACCTATAAATTCAACATGAAATTGATGTTTAGTAAACTTTTAACATAAAGCCGCTGGTGTGCTTCATATGCATAAATTTGTGAAAAAAAAATGAATGTGCCATGTTTATGATACTCCTTATAACGATATCTGAAAATCGATCTGAAAATCGAACACTGGAATCTGAATGACCAGACTTTCATTTTTTCCATTTCAACTCATAAATAATTATAAGTGTATATAATATAATATTGGTGAACTATAATTTAAAGTTCAGTGTTACTTCGACTTTAGCTTGGGTTTTCGAAATCATGTTCACTAAGAATCTCTAAGAATCACACGACCCAAATCATTTTTTAAACATTGCTTAATAGGGTCAGTGACTTCATTAGACAAGAGTCGTAAGGAAAGATACGATTGTACTACATATAAAATTATTTGAATTGCAGCAAACAAATGGATATATAACTTATATAAAGAATTTTGATTAAAAACTGCAAAAAGTATTTTTTTTTTATCATATTCAAACTTTCAAATTGTAAATATTTTTTTTTTTTATATTTCTTCTAATTTGTTATTTGAAATATCGTAATCAAACATATTTCAAATCAATGTCATTGAAATAAAAATTTTTAAATTCAATATAATTCATATAATCTGTAAAATGTTGAAAACTTTAAATAAAGAACAGACACTCCTCTCTCCACTTTAAATGGGTCTGTGCAATATCTTTCGTTATTTCCTCAACACTATTTATTATATAATAAAAGTCTATATTTGATAAAAAAAAATATCCAGGATCTATTTAACTTGAAAAAAGTAGGTTTCCAATTAGAAGACCGAGTGAAGCAAGGCGGGAAAATTTTGGGGGTATTTCTTAATAAAATATCTGGATTCATTTAAAGTATAGCATTGTCCGGAAATGGGCTTTCCAATCCCCGGACAACCCTTGGATCCGCCAATGTTGTTTTGTGTATATAGCATTTATGAAGTTCGCTAATTAAATATGTTAATAAATATCATTATCTATAGGTGTGTGTAACTTTTTCACTAAAAAGTAGCTGACCAGCGAAAAAATAAAAGGTTTATGATTTCGATTTAGAAATATCAGTAAATAAAAATTGGCGGTACACTAAACTCCAATGAATAAAATAGAATAATTTGTCAAAGCCGTGGACCCTATACAGAGCTTATATACATAGCATATACATTAAACATTTGGCAGTACTAATTAATTAATTATTTAAATGAGTCATTCATACATTTAACATTAGAAATTTTGAATGATTTTGAAAAAAATAAAATTATGGATGCATACCCCTACACCCCCTCGATTAAATCACAAATTTACAATAATATGCACTGAGCTGTTAAGGCCTTTGAATTCAGCTGAAGTTTTTTTTTGGTTTTTGTTTTTTGTTTTTGTTTTTTTGGTTTTTTTTACATAGGACAGAGTTTACCAACATAGGGTAAAAGGAGATAGTGGACGGCAAAAGGAGAGGGGTTTGGATAAAAAGATAAAAGGGGTAGAGAAAGCAGAAAGGTAGGGTTTAGGTTATGGGTTAGGGTTAAAGTTAGGAAAAAGTCTAGAGTTAGTGTCCTGTGGTTAGTGTTTAGGTTAGGGAATGGTTAGCCTATCTAAGACAGGGTCCCCAAATGTAAACTTAGGCCATCCACATACCCAACCCTTCCTTATTTCAAGTACAGGAGCTATCTTGATATAAATATGATCCATTAAATTGATTTTATTTAACATTACTGTGGAAAAAAAAATGATTGTAAATTTGAACAGTTTTTCGTTTTAATAACTCTTTAATATATAATAAACAGGATATCAGATAATTGTTATCTTTCTGTTAAAAAATTGAAATTGAAATATCATTTTTCAAAACATGACAGGTTTATTATCTCGTTCTGGGAATGTAAAATTTTACGGGAAACTAAACCCGTCTGAATTATTCATAGGTGAACATTAGCAAAGTTTGACCATGGATAATATTACTGAAGAAATAGAAATATAATTGAAATCTTTACAGAAAAGCTCATATTATAATGAAGTTATTAGGAAATATAAATTGATCCATGCGCAATTTAACATTATTATTCTTGAGGGTTACACAATTGGTATAGGGATATTCCTGTGCTTCACTATTAAAGCGCTTACATAAATAAATAGAACCATTGTGATAGGAAAATTAAAATTCAAAAATTGAAAAAAAAATCCACAAATCGTATAAATATTCTTTTTGTCATGTAAATCACCACCTGAGCAAGTTCTGAGCGGACCAAATAATGTGAGGAAACATATCATCTTTGATGACCACTAGACACAAAACGGAATGGTAAAAATTGTGGAAAGTTGCTTAAAGTTTATACAGGCATCTATAGATTAATAATGTAAATATTAAAAAAAAAAATAATAATAATAAATAAAATAAATAAATAAACCATTGGAAATTTTTAGGCCTACCCAGGTCTGTCCATTAAATGAATGAATAATTTAAAAGTTAATCGTTATTATTTTCTTCAGCTGCAACAGTGGAATCCCTGTTAAAACAATTGAACAGTGATAAGAGACAAATATAGCTTTGGGACGAAGTTAAGACTTGGCAAAGAAGTCTGGGAATGTACAAAAATGGTTCAGCTCGATTAGGATACATCAATATACCTGACTGCATACAATAGTGGAACATTAAAGCGACAGACTTGTAAAAGCAAGTTGTTGTATGCACAATGTATCATTATTTTTTATCAGTTACAGATATACCCCAACATGCTCTTTGCTCATCAGCAAATGTAATAACCTCTTTCTATTATTTTAAATTATCAATTAAAATAAATCAAAGTCAGATTTAAGGTGGAGTTGAGTAAGGTGCGTATAAGCCGCCTTTTTCGTCGCAAAAAATGTTTTTGTGAGTATGTATTATACTACCCCTTTATAACTCGTCATAGCCATTGGTGCATAAAAATAAGCTATTTCCATGATTTTTTAATTTAAAAAAATTCTTCCTATTGCCATATATTGGCATTCGTCTCGTTAAGCTCGAATTTCATTAACAATTCAAGGAATTTACGCAATGTTCCCCTACATTCTTGTTCATTTCATGATGATTATTAGTTATCTTCAATGTAAGTACAAAAATTATTGTAGATATATCATTCAGGTAGCTTTATCAAATAACAATATTAAATGTAAATACAAAATTTTAACAAAAAATATGAAATTTATATTTAAATAAATATTGTTTATAATTTTCCGAGCAATGTTTCCGTAAGAAAGTCCGTTGTGATTGTATGCGGAATGGCTCATCCTTGAGATATATATAAAGTGCTTGAAGAAAGAAAAAATTCTTACAATAATGACGGCTTATACAGCAGGTTTTTAATTTGTATGCCAAAACCAAAATTCCTAGATGCAATTGCAACATTTCAGATCTCAGATGATGTAACCAGTTTATCAAGGTATTTATGCAAACACATGTAGCATTCTATCTCGTTTGACACTCTCAATATCTTGTAATGTACGGGCTTCACACACGTCTTTCGTATTCTTATTGCATTTTAAGTAATGCTGCCATTTCACGGTAAAATTTCAATTTACTGGGTCTAGGATTTCACTGAATTTATTGTTTCTAATTATATAGTAAGTCGGCTATATTTGCGATTAAACATTTATAATTTTCCTGCCAAGTTTGTAAGTTGCTGGAATATCAACGGAAGCTTTAAAATAATACGAAAATAACTGATACGCTCAGTTTATTTACTACGTCCTATCATTCAATAACATTTGTAGAATACAAGTATGTGCAGGGTTTCATAATTTCTGTGCATTAGGTTTCATTGTACTGAATATTGAAATCCATAAGATTAATTTTGTTTTGATTTATCCGTATAGTTTTATATATTTTTGTTGTAGGATAAAAGCAGGTATAAAAATCCTACAGTACATGTACTCAATCACATTTACAGGACGCGTGTTATTTAGACGAACGGGGAAGGGGGGGGTCATTTAACATATATTTTGGTACGGGAATTAAAACCAATCCTATTCATATATTTTGAAAAGGTGAAAAAGGAGATCCTTTCCATTATAAAGGACAAGGTGCGATAAGGGCCTGATTTGGCCCTAAATTTCGGTGATTTTTTAAGTTGTACCTGGATAATTTCTTTAATTTTGGTTTGAAAGTTCAGATACAGTTGGGTGCTGACGCAACATTCCATCCAAGTGCACTCCAAAAGCGTTCCTCGCGTGCACTTCGCGTGCACTTGAAAGTGATTCCATGACAGCCTGGAGTGAACTTGTGACCACTTTCAAGTGCACTTGAAAAGAAGATGCGATCGCGGGAGTGATCGCAAAGTGCACTTGAAGTGAACTTCGTGGCAGCTTTGGATTACTCTTAGCGATTGGTCAGTTCAAAACACGTGACGTGACGTAACGAAATTAACTTTAAGCAAAAAGTATGAAAACTCGACGACTTAACTCTCTTTTTAATCTATTTTTTATAATAAATTAAAACCAAAATGCCATTATAAATTATAGCGTTCTTTTGTTTTATTTATACATTCCATGCTTACGTCACATTATATTCTACATAAATCTTTCAAAAAAGGGTATTTCACCGAGGCCTTTGTTCATGCTTGAGACATTAAATTCATACGTTATTTCAAAAAAACTTTCTCGCAATACCAAATTTATACATCGATTTTCAAAAATGACCTCAAAAGTGGGAGATATTATTTGTCAGTGCTTATTTTATTTTCGAAACACAACATTTGTATGTATTTTTCCCAATTATCTTATAAGATTGAAATATTTTGCAGTTTAGCTGTTTTCCTTTCTCGCGATACTAAATTTATGCATCTTTTGTCAAAAATTAATCCAAAAGTGGGAGATATTATTATATGTTGGTGCTTATTTCAATTGTTGCATGTATTTTTGCCCAAAATTACCTTATAAGATTGAAATATTTTGCATTTCAGCCTTTTTCCTTTATCGCAATACCAAATTTATACATCTTTTGTCAAAAATGACCTCAGAAGTGGGAGATATTATATGTCGGTGCTTATTTCAATTGTCATGACACGACATTTACATGTATTTTCCCCCAAAATACCTTATAAGATTAAAATATTTTGCATTTCAGCTTTTTTCCTTTCTCGCGATGCCAAATTTATACATCTTTTGTCAAAAATGACCTCAGAAGTGGGAGATATTGTATGTCGGTGCTTATTTCAATTGTCGCGACACATTATTTATATGTATTTTTCCCACAATTACCTTATAAGATTGAAATATTTTGCATTTCAGGTTTTTTCCTTTATCTCGATACCAAATTTATTCATATTTTGTCAAAAATGACCTCAGTAGTGGGAGATATTGTATGTTGGTGATTATTTCAATTGTCGCGACACAACATTTATATGTATTTTTCCCAAAAATAACTTATAAGATTGAAATATTTTGCATTTCAGCTTTTTTCCTTTCTCTCGATACCAAATTTATACATCTTTTGTCAAAAATGACCTCAGAAGTGGGAGATATTATATGTCGGTGCTTATTTCAATTGTCGCGACACAACATTTATATATATTTTTTTCCAAAATCACCTTATAAGACTGAAATATTTTGCAGTTTAGCTGTTTTCCTTTCTCGCGATACCAAATTTATGCATCTTTTGTCAAAAATGAATCCAAAAGTTGGAGATATTATATGTTGGTGCTTATTTCAATTGTCGCATGTATTTTTCCCAAAATTACCTTATATGAAACTTCTTTGAAAAGATGTGATAAAGTAAAATATTATTTTGGTTATTTGTAAAGATTTAGTATAAACCATGTAATGAAAATCTAACTTTCTCAAACATATTTATATAAAGATTTACAAAAAGCTATATCGTAACATATAAAACTTCTTCAAAGCATATAATAAGTACTTTTTTTTGAAAAATGAATTATTTTGGTCATTTGTAAAGATTTAGTATACACGTCCATATTCATTTTTGTAGCCGGAAAATATTATCTGACATGTGTATATTTAACAATATTTTATACATAACTGCATGGGTATTTTTTTCGCATTTGCTTATCCAAAAGAACGCTACGTGGAAATATATTTTTATTCCCTCGGCTATCGCTTAAAATTCGATCTAACTATATATATATATATATATATATATATTCTAACTATATATATATATATATATATATATATAAGATAACCTCGTTTTAAGTAGTGATCTTCGCGACAGCTTTCAAGTGCACTTGAAGTTCACTACTGAACGCGATAATACCTGTCACGGAATAGCTACCTATTGCAAAAGAGTGAACTTCGCGACAGCTAAGAGAACGCGAAGTGCACTTGAAAAGTGAACTTCAAGTTCACTTTAAGTGCACTTTTTGGAACGTTGCGTCTGCACCCATCTGTACCACTTAAGGAAAAAATACAAAATTTAGAACCCATGACGTCACAATAGGTACAGTTCTGACGTCATGTTGAAGCTACTTTTGAACGTAGAAATACAAGGAATTTGGCATATTTTCTAACGGTTTTTCTAATCGGAAATATAGAGTACATTCAAGAACCAATTAGATATTTTACCAAATTGTTACTACAGATGCATTGGACCTCCCATATGAATATTTTTGTGGTTCTTGCCTGTGCTCTATGTTTTCTCTTAAGAAAAAGTAGTCAGAATGAGTCAAATTTGTCATTTTTCGAGAAAATGTGCTATTTGTCCCATTTTCTACACTGAAAAACTCTGTAATCGTACATCAATACTTGAGTAATATTCCATTTAACTGTTAACCTATATATCCATAGAACATTTCAACAAAAAA
The DNA here is from genome assembly GCA_002080025.1 of Modiolus philippinarum. Classification (NCBI taxonomy): domain Eukaryota; kingdom Metazoa; phylum Mollusca; class Bivalvia; order Mytilida; family Modiolidae; genus Modiolus; species Modiolus philippinarum. The sequence continues at coordinate 34,574 of MJUU01044689.1, forward strand.
TGATGTGAATTTAAGCAAACTTATTTTTTGAGGCCAAATAAGGCCCTTACCGCACCTACTCCTTTCCAGCAAATTTGCAATATATTCGTATATTTTGTTAAGTTTATGTAATGATAATGTCATGTTGTTTATCTGAAGATTAATTTTGCGGTTTTATATTGGATGTTGAAATTTGCAACCTTATGATAGGTCCCAAGTGGAAATTCAAACTTACTGATATATTTCTTCTGATATTTCTTAACCTTACCATATATTTCATACCTGAAAAAACCGACCCTTTTAGGACAAACGTCAGTACACACATTTATAAAGGAAGTTACCCCCATGATTTGGAAGATGAAATCACTGCAATTTCTTTACGATTCAGTGTGAGTTTTAGGCAATATTAATGTCAAATTTTCCTTAGAAAACACACCATTCATGGTGCAACTGATTATTATTATCTTGAAAAACAAAATGGATTGTTAATTACCTTCGTTACATGTAGAACACGTATTGTTTGTTGAACATTTACACTTTAGCCAAAGTATCCCCTTCTATCACTTTATCCTGTTCCTTGGCCATATTCTCATCATAAAATCTTCATCAAATTTTTTCAAATAGGAATTTGACATTAAACAGATTGATGCCAGTCAGCCTCATCTTTATTTTTTTAAACTATGTTCATGTTATAAAAGTAAACAGAAAATTTCAATTTTGAATTGAAGACTGTTCTATGTTATTGATCAGATTCATAAAGAGAAAAAAAAATATACGAATATGATGAGGAAGCAAAAGTTGAAGCCACCAAATTTTATAATGAACAACAGGAGTACCTACGAAACAACCATAGCACTGACACATATATCTCAGGTAAATATCTGATACATCACTAGTTTACATGTCTCCTGACTATTTAACTCAATCAAATATTGATTATATGGTAAAATGTATTTCGTTCGGATGTCTTCTCTTTTAAAACTAATTACCCTACTTAAATCCGTAAATATAGATTCCATTTCGAGAACTAGTTGATTATGAAATTTCTCACATCCTCTAGAGAGGAGAACAAATGTTTCCACATCGTTCAGGAAATGTGAAAACTGGATAGATATCAGAAAAGGATGTTTTCATGTTATTCAAGACGCCATCAGCGAGGAACGTATTTTATAATTTGACCCTTTGTGAAAACACATTCAGATGTCTTTTCTGATACGACTAATCCTTAATCACTAAAGTTCTTAGAAATAACCCCATCCAATTAATTATTATACCGACTCGAACGTTAATTCAAGATGGCCACCCGATGTATACATTTTTTATGTATTGCACCCGCTAAGTTCATTCGTTGACATTGATAATAACTAACAAAAATTTGTCAAATAACTTCTTGATTGTTCCCGTGAAATATATTCTTTCTGCACATTTCAAATTCCTGCACCATGTCCTATTTCCGTGATAGTCCTTATTTTACCCCCCCCCCCCNAAGTCAATGATTTCGCCTAGGACAGACATGGCATGGTTTTGAAGAATTCAAATTTTGTAATTATAAATGTGAGAAAAATAATAATATAAAACCTTTGAGATTTCTTGATCTTGCACTTTCACCGATTGTTGATTTTTATATTGACACCTTCTTTTCTGAAGCTTATGGGGACATGTATTACTGTCCTAAATAATAATTAGATGCACTTGTTCAGTTATAAATAATCAACTCTTCTTATCATCTTTCCCCATGGTTATATCAAAATGCAGATCTTTTCCGATAAATGTATATCCGAACTACCTACATTGCTTTGGGCATTTTAATACCATATTTCAGATGTACATAATATCAAAATTTCATAACATCGACATAAATGAAAAGTCTTTGAAATATTGTTAATTATTTTAATATGATATATTTGCCACTTTTACCGACTTTGACAAAACCGGACTTTTCACTGGCAGGGCGACGGGTGCCATGCGTGGAGCAGATCATGTTTACCCGTCCTGATTAACTTATAATACCTTAAGTAATGTGGGGGTGTGAACTGCTAGTGAATTCAGTTTTGTTGTGTTTTTTTTTTTTTTTTTTTNTTTTTGCTAGCTCTGTCTTTGTCATACTGTCTCAGTCCGTTTCGGAAATGAAAAACCATGATTTTGGAATTCCCCTTACCTTAATTTTTGCTTAGATATTCGTTTGCCCATGTATTCTCTATTATTTTCAATATAGATTATGATTTTCGTGGAAACGCAAACATGATCAATGTTTAACCTTCATTTACATGGAAACAAGATCGGTGACTATTTTTTTTTCTAAAAAAAATTGGAATCCTCGTTATCTTTTCTACAACATATCTCAGAATTGTGAAAATGAGAATATACAGAGAATGCTGAATATAACCAAATATAACCAAATCTACCATATACTCCTCTTGAACATTTGTATAACCAGTGTGACATTAGACTGAAATAATCAGTGCAAATTATTAGAACAAAATATACATTAATCACTATCTCTTTTAGATGTAGTTGGTAAAGTTAAACGTCATGCTCATAGATTAGCAATGGTTGTTCAAGCATTAAATGATGCTAGTAATATTTTGGTAACAGTCGGAGAAATGAAAGGCGGAGTCATTGATGCTGATTTTAAAGACAGGATCCAAAAATGCATTTCGGAGAAAATGAAGAAGCTAGTAACATAATAACTTGTCTCAATACAAAACGTTCAATCGCTCTTGTTAAGTATTTCATGCAACACAAGAAATTTCTGTCTGTGTACAATATTGCTGGAATTGCAGACCTACCAGTATCATCTCAACCCCCCCCCCCTAAAAATACCAGATATACGGCAGACCAAGTCAAACAAGAAATGAAATTGTTATCTGAGGAAGGTCTTGGTGTAACAAAGCAAGAAATGCACTGGAGGGAGGAAGACTTATGGTTACCTTTACTAAGTATGAAAAAGAAAGGAAATGGTGTAAATGTCAAGGAGACAACATCCAATATTCCGGTTAAAACGACCAAAGCAAAGGTAAATCTAACAGACATAGGACTTGAGCAGACCAGACAATTGACAGAAATTCTTTCAAACTATGCCATTTCGTACCAAGAGTTTTCCGATGCATGCGAAAATACGGAAAATGAACACCCTACTAAAAGGACCAAAATCATGGAGGAGGTAAACAACATCAAGGCATAAACGATGACAATGAAATCAAAGTAATGTATTTTGGGGTATAATTCTTTGGACTTGCACACTTTATGTGGCGATGAAAATTAATTTTAAGAATTTATCATATATAATATTCTTTGCAAGATTATATATTTTTATATACATAAACAACATGTATAACTCTCAAGTTGTAAATTATTGTATTTCATTATATAAAATAATAATAATTTTATACTAGTAAAACTTAAGTTTCAATTTAATTACTTGTCGAAGTAATATATTATGTATATTGTTATATTATGGTTATTATTCCGTTGATTCCTAAAAGACTATACAGTATATCACAGGTCACAGGAATGAAAAAAAAAACACACACACACACACAAAAAATGAAAAAAATGGTTATATCATTAATGAAAATTTTTGCATTTATACAACAAAAGACAATCAAGCAACTACTTGATTCAGGTGGAACTACAGAATTATCACAGATTTAGAGAATGTATATACTATTTGTTTCTTACTCATAGTATGGTTGGCACAATTAGAGCAGATCATGGTTACCCTTCCAAGAACACCTGATGATATCTTAGTTTTTTTGTGGTAAAAACTGCAAATGCTTTTGTTTGTGGCATTCTTGTTCACTTCTGTTCTGTTTTTGTCCTGATTTCTTGATATCAGTCAAATCTGAGTTGCCCTTTTAATTTTCTCTCTTTCTAGCTCACCTGACTATGCAAGCGTGAGCTTTTGCCGGTGTCAATCGTAAACTGTTCATTCAAAGGTCTTCTCCTCTGAAACCACAAGACCAATTGTTACAAAAGTTGGTCAGAATAGTCCTTTAGTTGTTCCCTTTAAAAATTGTATCAGGTCCATTCCTCATCAAAGATAGCCGCCAGCATGAAACATAGTTCTATCATTGGACATATTGAAAAGACATTCAAAGATCTGTTTCTCAGAAACTACTAGTCCACTACTAATCATATTTAGGAACACTGGTCCTTATGTTGTCCCTTCCAAAAAAGGTATCCGGTAGGTCCGTACCTTATCCAAGATGGCCGCCTGCTGAAAACAGAGTTTTAACATTGGACACTATGGAAAAGACATTCGAAGATCTTCTCAGAAAATGAAGTCCAATTATAACCAAACATAGACACATTGTTTCTTAGATGGTCCCTTTCCAAACAGGTATCCGACAGGTCCGTACCTCATACAAAATTACTTCCAGAGGGGAGCACGGTTTTAACATAGGAACCTATGGAAAACACATTCAAAGATCTTCTTTACAGAAACTATCAGTCCAATTAGAACCATATTTAAGCACAATGGTCCTTAGATTGCTCCTTCCAAATAGGTATCCAGCAGGTCTGTACCTCATCCATGATGGCTGCCACCAGGAAACACCCTATGGTTAAATGTGAAAACACATTCAAGCCTAAAATCACATATTTGATAAGATAAAATAAATATAGTTGTAAAAGTTCTATTATTCATACAGAAATTAGATTTTATTACTGCTACTTGTACTTTACATAAATGGTTATAATTAGGAACATCAAAACACTTTTCAGGGGTTAATTTTATATTTAAAAATAAGATATAATACAAAATGGCAATTTACAAAACTGGAAATAATAAAAGTAAGCGACGTTATAAACTTAATGTAAACTTCTACTTATTTTATTTACCATTTCAGCAATATTTATAAACGAGATTATAAGGGGAACCCCTGCCAAATTTTTTAATGTCCCTGCGAAGAATAGTCAGGGGCATAGTGTTTTTCCATGTCTGTCCGTTCGTCCGTTCGACCGTCGGAAAAAACGAATAAAAACATAAATTCAAATGTTTTAGAAACCTATTAAGCAAACTTAAAGAGCTTTAATGGAATGTAAATTAAAATGAATTTATGTACACACATTTATCTTTTGAAATTTCTAAAGTGACCGCCGTTACCATGGATACGGAAAAAGGGCGAGTAAATCCAAATTGCCTAAAATTGGATGAAGCTTTAATAGAAGGTTGACTAGCAACCATATAAATGATTTTTGGGCTCAGAATTTTCAAAATGGCTGTCGTTGCTATGAAAACTGGAAAATACAGGGAAAATTAAAAGTGCGTCAAATTGAATGAAACTTAACAGAAAGGTTGCCTTTCATACCTAAACATTAATTAAGCTCTAACTACATTGAGATGTGATTGTTGGTTTAAATTATGAAAGGGAGATGATTCACCTTTGTATATTTTCCAGAATAAAGGGGAGGTATATCATCAGGCTCATATGTGCACTCTGTCCACATCAGTATTGTATCCACATACACTGATATTTGCACTTGCCATATTGTTTCAGAATTAAATGAATGGTGGCAAAACTACTTGACATTCGGCGATAGCTCTACTTTTTTTTTTGAAAGGGCAATCGGAATGCATTAATTTCGGCAATATGTGTTACCTAGATTATAAGGGGAACCCCTGCCCAAAAATATTTTTTGAATGATAGCTAGGAATCGATTCTGCCTCGTCGGTAATACCGCCCTGCCGGTTTTAGACCGGCTTCACAATTGATTGACCGGCGAGGTTGCGTGCGCATCCAACCGGCTCGCCCACCTGCGCCGAAAAAATTCACAGGCTCGACAAGCTCCAAGATGGCGTCCAGTTGTAGATTTTTCATTTTGCATTTTAAAGTAGTAGATTGACAAAATGAATTTGATTAGTAAAATATTGCAAGATTTTGCATTTCTTTACATTGCTCATTCATTTCATCGCTTTTCAACTAAATCATAGCCCATATAAACATAATCAGAGGCAATTATTACATCATTCCCGCAACCAACGAAAGCTTGGTTTCGTCAAATTATCTTCCTCCATAATATAATCTAGCATATTTCGCTGGAAGCCGCCATTTTTGTTTCCGCCGCTGCACTTGATTCCTTTTCATGCCGGTCATGTGACCGGCGGCCGGTTTTGGTTAAAATCAAGTTCGACCATTGTCTGATATGGGTCGTGATGGATGGTAAAGCTTTAAGTTAGCAGGGAAATCAGATGAGATACTAAAATTTTAGAGAAAAGTGGAAACTAAGTTTACATTGGATTCCATTAAAAGAATTAGGTCTCTGAAACAATTAATCAAATCGGAACTAAACTTGACCACAAAAGTTCTTGTGTGGCGCGTTCAAAATCCATATCTCGCATGTCTGCATCAAATCCAAGGTGGCCTAAAGCAGGAAAAACATTTTAATATTGGACCCAATTGGAAATGCCATTCTTCCGTAAATGCCTGTTTTCCGTGTTAGACAGCCCATAGAAGACAGACTCTTGTGAAGCAGTCTTACATGGGTTAACGTCAAATCCTAGGTTGCAATTTTGTTCGACGTCACAGTTGTTACCATAATAAAATCTCTGAATGATTTAACGTCATAGCATAAAACTCCACAAGAAAGTTTTGCTTGTCTTCTGCTTGATCCTTGTATTTTACGGAAGAAATAGTTTCTTATATTCCATAAAAATTTAAGATCGGGATATCTTCCAATTGTGTGAGAAATTTTTCGTCTTTTACACGTGTGTAAAAATCCTACGTCTTTTCCATTCGTTTCGATACGCTCAACTCGGGAAAATACAAAATTTTTTACACTCTTGAAAGATATCCCGATCTTTTTATCTGACCTTATTCAAGATTCTATTAATCTCTCTATTTAATGGATGTGCCACGTTAGCGATACAGGCTCTTGAGAGCCTCCTGTTTTTATTTTTTGTTTACAATGTTACAATGTCGTCAAAGTTGTCAAAGTCAAAATTATGCACGTTATCGTCAACATCACAATATCGACATTTTCGGCGATGTCGACTACATATAATTGGAAGAAATTGTGCATCCATATCGCCAACATACCCATATCGATAATCTCGGCGATGACGACAGTATGCTTAGGTAGATACGATGAACATAATGTCGTCATGATATCGTCAACATCGCCATGTCGACAATTTCGGCGATGTAGACAATATATAAAAAGAAGAATTGATGCAGACAATGCCGTATCAATATTGACAGTGTTGGCGATGTCGACAAAATGTTTAGGTAGATACGATGTAGACAACTTCGCCACGTTATCGTCAACATCGCGATGTCGACAATATCGGCGATGTCGACAATATATAAGAAGGATTGATGCAGACAATGCCGAATCGATATCGACAATTTCGGCGATGTCTACAAAATGGGTAGATACGATGCAGACAATGTCGTCATGATATCGTCAACATCGCGATGTCGACAATATGTTAAAGTAGGTAAAATGTCTACAATTTCGTAACGATATCGTCAACATGGCGATATCGACACTGTCGTCAATTTCGACAATATGTTACAGATAAAAATGGTGTTGACAATGTCGTGCTGATGTTGTCAACAATACGATGTCGACAACATATCAAAGAAAGTTCCGATAAAGACAACATATAAGTAGAGGGAGAAACGATGGCGACATAATCGTCTCCATATTGTCGATATTTTGATGTCTCACAAGCTCAAATACACTCCTTCAACAATGTATGTCAACAACATCGTGTACTGGACATAGCTCAATTCAAAGAGACACACTGTGAATAATGTTAATTATGTTTTATTTATGGACGAGTAAATATGTGAATAGTGACTTTTAGTGTTACACATGTTTTAACTCGACTGATAGATTTAAGGCAAAATATGACACAGATGCAGATTGCGGTGTGAACAGTAGAATCAAATTGCATTGAAATAAGAATGCGATCAATCACAATCTGATAAAACCTTATTCCGATCGATGGTGGTCTATTCCGATATTTCGGTCTGAACATACAAAGAATCTATCTGAACACTTAAACACAAAAATATAAATAAGATAAAAATAAATAAAAAAAAAGCTGAGGTAAAGGCCACTCAAAATTTTACCTTTTCAATAAATAATGTCGATATCACGACTTATTTTGTTGATATCATTATCTAGTAAGTGGAGAGCACGACTAAGTTTTTCAAGATCACGATTTAGTCAGTAGAGCGCTCAACTTAGTATACGGAGATTACTTAATAAGTCGAGCGCTCTATTTAATATGTTGTGATCTCTATACACTTTATGCTAAGCTGTGATCATGGCAAACTGAATAGTGATCTCTACATAGTAAGTCGAGCGCCCGACTTAATACTGAGTCGCGAGCATGACTTTTTGATATCGATAACGTAAGTCGTGATCTCGATAACGTAATTGATTGATTGATTGAATATTGTTTAACGTCTACTCAGCAATATTTCAGCTATATCAAGACGAGAACAAGTTTGTTAATAAATAATCACTTTGGGGTATGGAAAGGGTCATGGGAGGGGAAATTCTGACTGCCACTGGAAAATCTGGGAGGAATCGAAAAGGTCGGAGAATTTAGCCTTGTAGCCGATCACCTACGGACCGCTCAAAAAAGCTTGCTACAAGGTTTCTTTAACGTGCAGGAAGCTTGGCATTTCTTCCAACACGTGGACCTGAGTTTACATCCCATCCGAAAGATGGGTTGTGTATTTATTAATCCCGCACAACCACGGAATGGGTCCTATTTCTATATCCCGGGACCCTCGGGGTCAGCCCCCGTTTAGGAGGGTCACACCCCGCAAGCCGGAGATACTAGGTCCTATTTCAATATCCCGGGGTTCCCTCGGGGTCCTCTGTTAGGAAGACCCATACTCCAAGCTCAGAGGATGCTGCGGGCCTATTCATAAGCCGGGATCGCGCACGGTGGGATAACGTAATTAACAAGGGATAAGGAGTAAATGCAAATGACACAAAGTCTCCACAAATACATGGTAACGATAAGCAATGGAACAACATGTTTACTGTTGCTTATTTTTCGATAATGTAAGTCGTGATCTCGACATTTTATGTCTTGATTTCGACGTATTTAGTTATGATCTCAACAAAATAAGTCGTGACCTGGACTAAGTAAGTCGACATAATTTATTGAAAAATAAAATTTATGGTGTCTTTAATGTGTTTTATGTCTAATTTTGTAAATCAAAAAAAAATAAAATGTATCTATAGCCACTGCAGAACAAATTCAATGACTGTGTCTTTTAAAATGTAAACAGAAATCATTTTTTTTTTCGAAACGGATAATGCAGAAATTTTGACGTATTGGAAATGTGGCCTATCAAAAATTTTGCAGATTTTTCGATCAGGGACAAATTGTATGAAAGCAATAACTACATTTTCTTCATAGTTTTGAGCAAAATAAGGGGTGACTATTGTAAGTTAAGGGAGGGTTTGCACGATTTTGGATTTAAATAATTTAATATTGGTTGAAGGGAAAAAATAAATATCAATCATACTTGTCTTTAAATTAAAAAATTAATTTTGTTTGGAATAGGATTTTCGGAAATGTACAAATAAATAATTTAATGTGTCATTCGTCGAAGACAAATAATTTGTTCATTCAAAATGAAAATTAATGATTTTATTAAAGTATCTTCCTAAGCAAAATCGTCCCCAGAAAATCAATGATCGTCCCCTAACTAATTGGCCATTTTATATAAATTTACCCAAACTTGGAGTTGCACATGTCAAAGATGTTCAAAACAAATTTTTGCAATTTTTTTTATTTTTAAACAATTATGGTTTTTTAGCTCACCTGGCCTAAAAGGCCATGTGAGCTTTTGCCATCACTTTGCGTCCGTCGTCCGTCAACAATTTCAAAAACCTTCTCCTCTGAAACTGCTGGGCGAATTGTAACCAAACTTGGCCTGAATCATCACCAAGGTATGCAGTTTCAAAATTGTGTTCGATTAGTCCGAGGGTCAAACAACTAGCTGCTGTTACTAAAAATAGAACATAGGGGTAAATTGCTGTATTTTCCAAATAACTCGAAAACCGTTACAGATATCAAAAATCTGACAGGGTAAAAATGATCAGCATGGCAAGATCTACCAGCCCTGCAATTTTGAAGAAAATCTGAAAACCCTTCTTAAGAGTTATTGCCCGTTTTCCGTAAAATTTTCAAAATTTTGATATTTTTCATTTTTTATCCAACAAACCTATAACAGATAGAGGTCATCTTTAAATTGATAAAATGTTCAGCATATCAAGATCTATCCACCGTGAAATTTTGAAGAAAATCAGAAACCCTTTGTAGGAGTTATTGCCCTTTTTTCACCAAATTTTAAAATTTTTTGTATTTTTTGTCTTTTATTTCGAAAACTATAGAAGATGAAGGTTAAGTGTTATTGATGGAATGTTTGCCATACTGTGGCGACTTCAAAACTGGTGTTGAAAATTGTTTGTTGATCGCCATTTTCAAAATGGCCGCCAAAAAAAGGCGGGAAAATGCAACATTGTCCGATTTCAATAAAAATTAGTTTCCAAATAGATATTGATGTTGCGACTTCAAAACCGGTGTTGAAAATTTTTCGTTGATCGCCATTTTCAAAATGGCCGCCAAAATAGGCGGGAAAATTCAACATTGTCCGATTTCAATGAAATTTGGTTTCCAAATAGGTATTGATGTGGCAACTTCAAAAATGATGTTAAAATTGTTCATTGACTGCCATTTTCAAAATGGCTGACAAAAAAGGCGGCAAAATTCAACATTGTCTGATTTCAATGAAATTTGTTTTCCTAATAGATATTGATGTTGCGACTTCAAAACCGCTGTTGAAAATTGTACATTGACCGCCATTTTTAAAATGACCACCAAATAGACGGGAAAATTCAACATTGTCTGACTTCAATAAAATTTTGTTTCCAAATAGATATTGATTTTGCGACTTTATGGTATTAAAAATTGTTGTTGACCGCCATTTACATAATGATGTCTCGGCTTCAAAACTGGTGTCAAAAGTAGTCCTTAGGAAGAATGTTTTTTGTCAAAAAAGTCCAACAAAGACATATAGTAAAACATGATCAGACTTTATACAGCTCATTAAAATTATTGCAGTTGGAGTTAACATATGTGTTATGGTCTCGTGTTCATTTACTCCATATCCTTTCATAAAATATTTAAATACAGTTCAAAAATTGGTTGAGTTTGAGCTACCAAAGTTAGAGAGACTGAAGTTCAACTGTATAACCTACAATGTTAGCTTGATTGTGGCAAATGAAAACCAGGTGAGCGATACAGGCTCCTGGGAGCCTCTGGTTTGTATTTTGAAACTACTGGGTGGTGCCATTGCTGGTGGACCAGAGGTCTCCGAGGGAATTCACCAGTCTAGCTTTCAAACTTGTATGCCGTCAAAAGTTTATTTCTCGTTCTTTGGAAATTTCTGTTTTTATTTTAAAAAAATACCGAGGCTTTATTCCATGTATTTCACTGTTACTGGAGTTTTCGATTTTTTTTTTTGGTAATGAGTAGTTCTTTCTCATTTTGGATTTTGGCATTCCATATTATTTTATTCTAATGCTGTTGATGTGAGGTACTCCTTGAAACACGTGTACAAAATTTACTGTTTATTATGCGACTTTGGTATTTTTGTATTTTCAGATTATAAAACTCTGTTTACTGAGAATAAAAAAAAACTGTTAATTCCGACTGACCACGAAATCGAGCAGCTTCGAATCTGTCTTTCACTGTCCGTGACGAGGATGAAAATGAACTATAATTTGTTAAGTATTTGTAATCACAAATGTCATTTTAATCAGTATTAATATATTCATATTTTGACTCTGGTTATCCTTAAATTGAAAAACGGAAGGAAGATGAATCCTATTATGATGCAGAAAACAATCATATCCGTTATACTTTAAGACCAACTATGCGTACCATTTCACTAATTTCATGCATACAGTAAAAAAGTGTTGCACTAAAATATGACATACAGTGAAACGCTGAGTACAGATACAAATATCACCCCAAAGCTATCGATATCCCTATTGTTGCGTTTTGTCAGTACCTTTGTACCAAATATCGCATTCAATTGATATCCCTATTGTTGCATATATGAGCAGCTGATGTCACTCTATTTTTGAGAGTTAACACTGTTAGTTTTTTTATAGTTTTTTTGTGTTGTGTATGTAGTATTTGTTAGGTTTGTTGGTATGTAGTGTCTTTGGTCTTTTGTCTTCCGTCTTGTGTTGTTTTTTTTTTTTTTTTTTTTTTTCNTTCTGGTTTATGAAATCTTGTGCTCTGTTCTTTCGGTATTCTACTGCCGTTGTTCAGTACATTTGTACCAAATTTGAATACAAGATGGCATTTACATCATATCGTATACAATCGATATCCTTATGTTGCATATTTTCAGTACATATGTACCAAATTTGAGTACTAGATGGCATTTACAACATATTGCATACTACCGATATCCCTATTCTTGTATAGTTTCAGTAAATTTGCACTAAATATGAGAATTAGATGGGATTTACACTATATGGCATGCTATAGATATCCCTATTGTTGCATGATTTCACTAAATATGTACTAAATTTTTGTTACAAATGGCATTTGCACCATATAGCATACTATCGATATTCCCATTTTTGCATATTTTCAGTACATTTGTATCAATTTGAGTACTAGATGGCATTTGGACCATATAGCATACTATCGATATCCCTATTGTTGCATATTTTCATTTGAATACAAGATGGCATTTACACCAAATCGCATACTATCGATATCCCTATTCTTGCATATTTCAAGTACATTTGTACCAAATTTGAGAACTAGATGAGATTTACTCCATATGGCATGCTATAGATATCCGTATTGTTTCACTAAATTTGAGTTTCAGATGGCATTTGCTCCATATCGCATACTATCTAGATCCCTATTTGTGCATGTTTTCAGTACATTTGTATCAAATTTGATTACTAGATGGCATTTATACCATATCATATGATATAAATATACTATAAATACATTGTATCCCTGTTGTTGCATGTTTGAAGTACATTTGTACCAGATTTCAGTACTTAAATTATACCTAATATGCGTATTTGTTGTTATTTATATTTGTTGCATGTTCAAGGAATCATTATACCAAAGGAGAAATATCCCTTTTGCGCAGTGTGAGTATAAGTACAAATACGTCATATCCTAATATTTTCTGGCAAGTTGTCGGTATAGTAAAATTGTTGCAAAAAATATCATTTTTGTAAAGGTTTTATATGTAAAATTTATTTTAAAAATATGTATAACTAACAATTTTTGTACGAACGGAATTTAATGGTCCATCGGCTCACGGGAGTAGACCTGGGGATAACTCTGATCTTGACTTTTCAAGTACTTATATAAAAAGAATCATTGCCATATGTATGATAAAAATTTTGAAATTCTAATATTTTTTTCACACAGCAAATAAATATTCATTTTGTTTTAAAAATAAACACCCTACGTTCAGCTATTAATAACGAGAAAATTAACTCTACCTTTTTTAGCAATGATGTCTTAAAATAATGTAAATATGTGTTAAAGTCAGATTTCTTGCAAGGGAGGTAATTTCAAGCAGAGATTCAGCAATTTTATTTGATTTTTGCACACTTAATTCTACATTAAGATAAAATAGAACGGTGCATTTCTCTTAAATTTTAATATATGTTACATATACTATTTTTCTTTCTACTGTCAGGTTTTGGTGAAAATTAAACGACTCTGTTTTTAGCTCACCTGGCTAAAGCCAGGGTGAGCTTTTGCCATCACTTGGCGTCCGTCGTCCGTCGTCCGTCGTCCGTCCGTCCGTCCGTCCGTCCGTCGTAAACTTTTCTTCAAAAATCTTCTCCTCTGAAACTACTGGGCCAAATGAAACCAAACTTGGCCTGGATCATCACCAGGGTATGTAGTTTAAAAAATGTGTTCGGTTAGTCCGAGGACCAAACAACATGGCCGCTGTTACTAAAAATAGAACGTAGGGGTAGATTGCTGTTTTTGGCAAATAACTCAAAAACCGTAGCAGATATCAAAAATCTGACAAGGGTAAAAATGATCAGAATGACAAGATCTACCCGCCGTGCAATTTTGAAGAAAATCTGATGACCCATGTTGGAGTTATTGCCCCTTTTCTGTAAAATTTTCAAAATTTTAATATTTTTAATTTTTTATTAGGAAAACTATAACAGATAGAAGCCAACTTGAAATTGCAAAAATGTTCAGCATACCAAGATCTATCCCTCTGAAAATTTTGAAGCAAATCTGAATACCCATGTTGAA
>MJUU01044689.1:50410-68853 GCA_002080025.1 Modiolus philippinarum
ATGTTGCGACTTCAAAACAGATGTTGAAAATTGTTTGTTGACCGCCATTTTCAAAATGGCCGCAAAAAAAGGCGGGAAAATTCAACATTTTCCGATTTCAATGAAATTTGGTTTCCAAATACATATTGATGTTCACAATAGTCCTAAGTTGGTCCCCTTTCAAAAAAGTGTCTGTCAAGTCCGCATCATATCCAAGATGGCCACCAGCGCGTGAAGCCTGGTTTTATCATTGGACCCTATGGGAAGGTATTCAAAGATATTCTTCTCTGAAGCCGCAGAGCCAATCGGAACCAAATTTGGCCAGAATAGTCGTTAGGTGGTTCCCTTTCAAAAATGAGTCCGGCAAGTCTGCACATCATCTAAGATGGCCACCAGCGGGGAACTTAGTTTAACATTGGACCCTATGGGGAAACATATTCCAAGATCTTCTCTTCTGAAAGTACTTGGCCAATTGGAATCACACTTGGTCACAATGGACCTTAGTTTGTCCCCTTCTTAAAATGTGTCTGGCTTGTCTGAACAGATTCAAGATTGGCATTCAACATTGGTATTATTATTTTTGACTGTATTTGTCAGCAATGGCCCAGGTGAGCGATACAGGCTCTTGAGAGCCTCTTGTTTAAAAGAAGTGTTCAATACGGATCAAAATAGAATAAAATTTTCAGCACATTCTCTGCAGATCACCCTTGTATTACAGTTCAAACCATTAAAATTTACTATCTTTATACATGCTTTCTTTCAGTCATATTTATTCTACAGCATTTTGCATTTGAAATAATTCTGTATCAATTACAAATTAAATTAGAGCTAATTTTGTTCACCAAAATCAAGTCCATAAAGGACCAAATAATGTGAGGAAACCGGGTATCTTTGATGACTACTATGCAGAAAACGGGGTGGTATAAATTGTTGAAAATTGCTTATTAAAGTAGACATGAACATATCGGGTTTTAATACTGAAAATATTGATTGATTGATTGATTGATTGATTGATTGATTGATGTTTTACGCCAACTTCAGCAATATTTCAGCTATATTGTGGCGAGAACAGTTAAATATATTGAACAATTTTAATACATAAATATATAAAATATAAACATAAAACCATTACAGCTTTATAGAAGTAAAACCGGTGATTAAATATAAAAACATAATACGAGAATTGTAAGTTTAACTGTTATAATATAAGAACTTTAAGATAAATCCATTTCAATCTTATGAAATAAATTGATTGCTTTTAAAAATTGAACGATTTTGTCGCCAGCGACATTTGTAAATAGGTCTTTAAGACAATCAGCAGAATAAAAATCACGCCTGATATCGGCAACATCTACACAGTCAATTAAAACATGTTGAATTGTATAAGGACAATTGCATGGAACACATTCAGGTCGATCATCGCTGTTGAGGATAAAACTATGCGTTGTTCTAGTATGTCCAATACGACATCTGGTCAACACTACCTGTTCCCTACGGTTTTTACCGCAGGAACCGACTTGTTTACCGACGTCTGACTGTATTCCATGCAGTTTATTATTTATTTGCAGATCCCATTTGGCCTGCCATAACTTGAAAATGTATTTAACTATTAAAGGCTTCATGTCAGTGTACGGTACTGGACAATCCGCCATCTCGTCATCTAGTGCATCCTTGGCTTCCTGGTCAGCAACTGTGTTTCCATAGATCCCAACATGACTAGGGATCCAAACATAAATGACTTCTTTGCCTAATGCTACAAGTTTTTTGTAGAATTCGGTTATTTTCAAAATAATTGGGTGTTTTGTTTTCCGACTTTCAATTGTCAATAGGCAAGAGAGTGAATCAGAACAAATCATGAATTTACTTGATTTCGATACAGCTGCAAATTTAAGTGCTGAGTAAATAGCGTTAGCTTCAGCAGTAAATATGGAACTAGAGGATGGTAACCGGAGAGTTGCCGCACGATCTCCAAAAAACGGCTGCAGAAGCCACTCTGTCTCCATCCTTAGAGACATCTGTGTAAATTTGCAAGTATTCAGGATTTTCAGATTTTATTCTTGCAAAGTCCTGCTGGATAACCAGAGGATTGGTATCAGCCTTTTTGTGTTTGCGTAGTTCAAAATTAAATGATGGTTTTGGGTTCAGCCATGGAGGTTTTTTTGGAGTTTCTACAGGAGCTATTTCATCTAAATTTATATTAGCAGATTCAAGGTGTGGTTTGATACGAAGACCAAAAGGTTGTATAACGTTCGGGCGTTTTTCATAGTCAGCTTTGTGAAGAGGTTTGAAACCACAGTTGTTAGAAGGATTGGAAGGATACGCTTTAAGCTTTGTTGCATATTGTAAACCAAGTTTAACACGGCTTTCTTCCAAGGATGGTTCATTAGCTGCAACATAGAGACTCTCCACAGGAGAAGTTCTGAACGCACCTAATGAAAGACGAAAACCTTGGTGGTGAACGGTATCTAGTAATTTAATGTATGATTTACGGGCGGAACCGTAAATAAAACATCCATAATCCAGTTTTGACCGAATCAACGATCGATATAAATTTAATAAAACAGTGCTATCCGCACCCCAGTCGGTACTCGACACAACTTTTAAAATATCTAATGCCTTTAGGCATTTGTTTTTTAGCATTTTGATATAGGGAAGAAATGAAAGTTTACTATCAAAAATTAAACCAAGGAACTTGGCCTCTTTTACAATAGTTATAGGGTTATTGTATATTTTAAGCTCTGGGTCTGGGTGAATTTTCCGCTTACAACAGAAATGCATCCCGACTGTTTTCGAGCTTGAGAATTTAAAACCATTTTCAACTGCCCATTTTCCGATTCTGTTTAGACATAATTGCAGTTGGCGTTCTATGTTATTCATGTTTTTGCCACGATAGCAAATCAGAAAATCATCTACATAAAGAGATCCATCAATGTTATCTTTTAAAACCTGGGTCAAACTATTTATTTTAATACTAAATAATGTGACAGAGAGGATGCTTCCTTGCGGAACACCCATCTCTTGTTTAAACGAATCAGAAAATGTAGAGTTGACTCTAACATTGAATTCACGATCCTTGAGAAAATTCTCAATAAAATTTGGTAAACTTCCTCTCAACCCCATATCAAAAAGATCTTTTAAAATGCCATATTTCCATGTTGTGTCATATGCTTTTTCAATATCGAAAAAGATAGACACTGCATGTTCTTTCTTTAAAAATGCATTTCTGATAAATGTTTCGAATCGAACTAGATGGTCTATTGTTGTACGAAGTTGTCGAAACCAATTTTGGATGTTCGACAGTAGTCCGTTCGATTCAAGAAACCAAACAAGACGATCATTTATCATCCGTTCCATTGTTTTACAAACGCAACTAGTTAATGCTAGTGGTCTGTAATTCGACGGTTCTGAATGGTCTTTACCTTGCTTTGGAATAGGTACTATTGTAGCTTGTTTATACATGGATGGCAATTCGCCGGATTTCCAAATATTATTAAACAGAGTCAAAAGGATTTCAAGTGTTGTTTCTGGAAGATTTTTGAGAAGCTGGTAATGTACCTCGTCGGGTCCACAAGCTGTGTCGTGTGCCTTACCCAACGATTTTCTCAATTCATCCACAGAAAAATGACGGTTATAATCTTCCGAATTATTAGAAGTGAAGTTTAATTTTGTTTTTCTTCTTTTTGTGCTTTTATTTTCTGAAAAGTTGGACCTAAATTTTGGGAAGATGAGTGTTTTTGAAAAGTTTCTCCAATTTTATTAGCTATATCTTTTTCAGATGTTGAAATATCTTGCCCTTGTTTAATGTGATGGACATTGGCTCTGAAAATATTGAAAAAAATTCAACGAGTAGAAAATTTTAGGCTTACCCAGATCTACCCCCTTACGTGAAATTTCCAAAATGATCCGTTCAAATGTACTTGAAAAAAATACAGTGTTATCAAGTTTTTAAAAATGTGTTTTATATTAAATTAAATTCTGTCAGGTTAATCGTCTCTCGTTCATTACGCTGTGTCGCTCGATCGTGCATAGGGTGCATGGTCCGAAGTCGGCGAGTATGATGTATGGTACACGTATATGGTATATGGTGTATGGTTAATAGGGTCTGGTTCATGTTGCTACATCTTACACCAATACACCATACACCATGAAATGGTTCTGTTATACCCTACAAGTAATGTAACAAAATGCATGGATTCTTCTCTAATATCACTTACAAAAACCATTTTTCCTGGACTTGCGATGATATGATTACAGCACTGGATCTTTTGCTAGACAATAAATTTGTTCGTTTTGGCATCATTGTTTATCAACGAGGCATTGGATTTACCATTGATACAAATTGTGCATCTCTTATTACAGATCTTTATCTGTTCCGTTACGAACAGTAAACCAGAGGCTCCCAGGAGCCTGTATTGCTCACCTGGCTTTCAGTTGCCACAATCAAGGTAACATTGTAAGTTATACAGTTGATCTTCAGTCTCTCAAACTTTCGTAGCTAGAACATCTCCAATATCTTGAACTGTATTTAAAGTCTTATCATGTCTTACTAAATTTTTTGGGGCTTTTTGACAAAAAACGTTTTTGCTAAATACCACTTTCGACACCAGTTTGAAGTCGAGATGTCATTTTGTAAATGGCAGTCAACGAACAATTTTCAACATCGGTTTTGAGGTCGCAAGATCAATAACTATTTAGAAACCAAATTTCATTGAAATTGGACAATGTTGAATTTTCCGGCCTTTTACGGCGACCATTTTGAACATGGCGGTCAACGAACAATTTTTAACATCAGTATTGAAGTTGTGACATCAAGACCTATTTGTCTACCAAATTTCATGGAAATCGGACAATGTTGAATTTTCCCGCCATTTTGGCGGCCATTTAAAAATGGCGGTCAACGAACAATTTCTAAGACCGGTTTTGAATTTATTTGGAAACCAAATTTCATTGAAATTGGACAATGTTGAATTTTCCCGCCTTTTTTGGTGGCCATTTTGAAAATTGCGGTCAACGAACAATTTTCAACACCAGTTTGAAGTCGCCACAGCATGGCAAACATTTCATCAATTTACACTTAACCTTCATCTTCTAAAGTCTTGGAAATAAAAGACAAAAAATACGAAAATTTTAAAAATTCGGTTTAAAAAGGGCAATAACACCTACAAGGGTTTATGGATTTTCTTCAAAATTTCAGGGTGGGTAGATCTTGTTATGCTGAACATTTTTGCATTTTACACTTGACCTCTACCTGTTACACTTTTAGAAATAAAAAATGCAAAAATTTGGAAAATTTTACGGAAAAAGGGCTGTAACTCCAAGATGGGTTTCAGATTTTCTTCAAAATTGCACAGTGGGTAGATCTCATAATGCTGATCATGTTAACCCCCATATCAGATTTTTGATATCTGTAACGGTTTTCGAGTTATTAGCCAAAAACTGCAATTGACCCCTATGTTCTATTTCTAGTAATGGCGGCAATGTTGTTTGCCCAGCCACCTAATCGAACACAATTTTGGCCATACCCTGGTGATGATTCAAGTCAAGTTTGGTTACATTGGGCCCAGCGGTTTCAGAGGAGAAGATTTTTGAAATTTGTTGACGGGCGGACAGACGGACAACGTACGCATAGTGATGGTAAAAGCTCACGTGGCCTTTTAGCCCAGGTGAGCTAAAAACTACAAAATGTACCCGTACAAAACACAAATATATGATTAAGGGGATGATTTTGATTTCGCTATTAAGGGGGTAGACCTGGGTAGGCCTAATATTTTCCGATCGTTAAATTTTTTTAAAACTTTTTAGTATTGAAAGTATACATGTTTATGTTGACTTTTAGCAATTTCCAACAATTTTTACAGTCCTGTTTTATGTCTAGTGGTCATAAAAGATCTCCTGTTTCCTCGTGTTATTTAGTCTGTTCAGGACTTGATTGTGGTGTATAAAAGTGGCTCTAATTAAATTTGTATTTGATTTTAGATTATTTCAAATGCAAAATTCAGTAGTTTAGACAAGTGTGAAAGTAGGCATGAATAATGATAGGAAATTTAGCTAGTTTGAACTGAAATACATGAAGGTTTTTAATAGTATAGGCTGAAATTTACACTCTTTTTTGATCACTATTAAACACTTCTTGTAAAAAATTCTGCCGTTTAATTTTCACCAAAAACTGAGAATAGAAAAAAAACTAGTATATGTTACATATATTAAAATTTTAGAAAATTCTACCGTCCCATTTTTTCTTAATTTAGAATAAAGTGGGTAAAAATCAATAAAATTGCTGAATCTGTGCTTTAAATTACCTCCCTTGGAAGAAATCGGACTTTCATATATTTTCATTACCATTGCAAAACTCTAGAGTAAAATACACTCATTATAAATAACTGGATGTTGGGTATTTGTTTTCATGACAAATTTAATATTCGTTTGCTGTATTAAAAAAATTTACAATTTTAAAATTTTGATAATACCTATTGTAATGATTCTATTTGTTTGTTTAAGAGATAAAAAACTGAGTTATCTCCTCCTATCCCAGGTCTACCCCCTTAAATATTTCTTATTTCTTGACGGTGACGTTCCTCTTGCTCCATCACACGGGGTTTATATATGTGGATTCTAAAAAATTCTAAAGATCTTCTCGAACAGCTATCCTCTAGCAGTCTTATCCATTGCCACAGCATACAAACCTTTGATTTTTCTACTCTTTATACTACCCTGCCACACAATAAATTGAAAACAGTAATTTCGGATTTGATACATCAATGTTTCTGCACTAAAAACGGAGAATGCAGATACACTTATTTAGTAGTAGGGAAAGACAAAACATATTTTGTAAAGAACCACACTGAGTCAAACAAGAAGTACAGTGAGAATGACGTAATCAAGATGTTGGAATTTTTAATAGATAATATTTTCGTCGAATTTGGAGGCCGTGTTTTTCAACAGACAATCGGGATTCCCATGGGAACTAACTGCGCGCCACTTTTAGCTGATCTCTTCCTTTTTTCGTATGAGGCGAAGTTTTTACAAGGGCTTACACAGAAAAAACAAAAACATTTAGCCCAGTCCTTTAATTTCAGCTTCCGCTACATAGACGATGTACTTTCTCTTAATAATCCAAAATTCAAGGAATATTTACACCAGATCAATCCCAATGAGCTTGAAATTAAAGAGACTACCGATACACCTACCTCAGCTTCGTATTTAGATCTTTTAATTTACATTGACGAAAATGGACGTTTGAAATCTAAGCTGTATGACAAACGTGATTTTAACTTCCCAATTGTGAACTTTCCCTTTCTGAGCAGCAATATACCTACCTCTCCAGCCTATGGAGTGTACATTTCACAGTTGATTCGTTACTGTCGGGCATGCAGTTTATACAGTGACTTTTTAGTTAGAGCAAAAACACTGTCCCAAAAGCTGCTTAGTCAGGGATTTGTTCAGCCTTTGTTACTTTCATCCCTTCAGAAATTCTATGGCCGTCACCATGACATCATTGACAGATATGACGTGTCTGTGTCCCAAATAAAAACGGACATTTTTAGCTAGATTTCACGTCTTCAAGGATTTGACATAACCGGATTTGACTCAACCCCGGATTGACTCACTGATAGTGTGACGGGTGCCGCTAGCGGAGCAGGACATGCTTACCCTTCCGGAGCACCTGATGTCACTCCCGGTTTTCATGGGAGTTCACACTATGAGTGCCTTAGTTCTTAATGTTATCTTTTTATTTCCGTGCATTGTAGCTGTCTCACGTCCTAGTTTTGTCTTTGTTTTATCTGTTACCGTTTTTGCCATGTCTTTGGACTTCGATTTTTGTAGGCATCGCTTCCCTTGTTCCTTCGGTATTCTACTGCCGTTGTCTCAACTGGATCGATTTGCACGCGTTTGTTCTACTCTTTATGATTTTTATGAACGTAACCTAACTATCACTTACACATTTCATAAATTGTTAAACACATTTAAGAAGTTTAATTGTAAATATCAACATTTGATATTGAAATATGGCTTGACTCACAAACAGCTTATTACAAATTGCATTTCTCATCATTGTTTTAATGGTAAAAATTACAAAACAAATGATATAAAATATAGAAACATTTGGAAGTTTCTTACATGCTTTACGCAATAGGGGATATTGACAACATATTCTGCATGAATCCAATAGATTGGCTTAAAGATGCAATGACCTGAAGATTTTACATGTATAATGGACTCTTACTGATACTGCAGATGTCTACTGAAATACATGATGATTTAGTTAGCCGGCAGCTAAGCGGCGATAACTCATTGACACGTCTTTTTACATCACATTTCGTCTCATTCTTTCTTTTTAAAGATTGTGGTCTCGATGTTAATAGTTTATCGGTAGTGTATTTCATTTAATGTTTTTATATTAATAGGGAAAACAGGATAGACAAAAGGGAGGTTTGGGTACCAATAAACCGGTTTTACCCTTCATCTAGCTTTTGCTAGTGCCGGTACCAAGTATGGGTATCCCGAGTTCCTGTAATTTTTTATGTTTGTCGTTAGTCTTTTATTGGTGTTTTACTAATGCAGTGCCCTTGTGGATTTTGCATATGATTGTGATTTTCGGCCATTGTAAGTGTTACCTGTTATCTTTTTTTTTTTTTTTTTATAATTATAAGATATTTACAGAACGTCATGTGAAGTCAAATGAACCGATCACATCACACAAATAATATAAAATAATAAATATATTTACCGCTTAATGCCTAGTTTTTTTTTTGTTGTTTAATAATCTTAATTGGAAGGCTTGAATAAAATTATTAAGTTTATGGTATATTCGTTCATCAATGGTAAGGAGATATATATATGAGGATGTTGCTTTCAAGAGAAGATCTCATTATTGGATCCGATTGCAAAATCCGAGTATCCCCGTCTGTTTGCCTTTCCAGTTATTTATGTTATCGCACTATCCATCTTAATACACAACGGCTTACGTGTTTTATGACTTATTTAGTAATGTCTTGCTAGCAAACGGTACTATATAAGCATTCTTGACACACATGTGTACTTACAGTGTACTTAATTCAGTAGTTTGATCAAACGTTGAGCTGTCTATTGTTCTTAAATAGTTGTGACTGAGAAACATTTAAGCCCGTCTTAAATTATATCATAACTTCTTATAGAAAATCTTATTTCTATGGATATTTTGATAAAATTTGAAATCTGTAGGTATCAATAGTCAATATAATGGTATATTGATATCAAACAACGGCATAGAATACAGAATACAGGAGTGGAATTTATACCAAAGACATGGCAAAAACGAGAGTACAAAAAATAATAACTTTAAAAAGCTAAAAAGCACAGAAATACAAAACACAACATTCAAAACCAAGACACTCACGGTGTGAACTCCCATGAAGCTGAGTGACACCAGTTGCTCCTGAAGGGTAAGCATGTTCTGCTCTGTAAACAGCACCCGTCACACTGTAAGTGAGTCAGTCTAGGAAAATGTCAAAATCGGGGAAAAACGTGAATCTAGCTGAAAATGTCCGCTTGCATTTGAGACACTGATACGTCATATCTTTCGATGATGTTATGGCAATGGCCATAGAATTTCTTTAGGGATGAAAGTTACATAGGCTGAACAAATAACTGACTAAGGAGCTTTTGGGACAGTGTTTTTGCTCTGTTCAAAAAAATACTGTAACGAATCAACTGTGAAATGTACACTTAATAATCTGGAGAGGTAGGTATGTTGCTGCTCAGAATGGGAAAATTCACAATTGGGGAATTATAAGCAATACGTTTGTCATAAAGCTTAAATTTTGAACGTCCATCTTGGTCAATATACAACAATACAAACAAAAATTTATGTACGAAGCTGAAGTAGGTGTATCAAGCCCATTGGAATAGTTCTGATTCTTTAAAATTTTTAGTATTAAGAGGATTCCCATCGTCTTTGTAGCTGAAGCTGAAATTAAAGGACTGCCTTAATTTTTTTTTTTGTTTTCTTTGTGTAAGCCCTAGTAAAAAACTTGGCCTCATACGAGTAAAGGAAATGGTCGGCTAGGAGTGGCACACACTTAATTCCCATAAGAATCGCTATTGTCTGTTGGAAAACGCTACCTCCGAATTCGACAAGAATAGCTACCTGCGAATTCGACAAAAATGTTGTCGATCAAAAATTCTAACATTTTGATTACGCCAGTTTCAGTGTATTTCTTGTTTGAATCAGTTAATTTTAGTATAATTAAGTAATTAAATTAAGTCTATAATAGATTAGTTGAGGCGAAAATTTGTCTTTCATATAAATTGCATATTTTATAATCCTTTTATTTCGTATCAATGATAATCAAATATCTATAAGCTGGTGCTTTTAGCTGACTGTGTCCTTCGATACATTATACGTGCAGCACGATATTGTATCGACTTGAGAGCTGTATCAGTCCAATGGAAACCCTGTTTTGTATACATCTTCAGTATTAGATTATGTGAACTGTTCTATGATATCCAATAATATCTTTCGTTGTTAGTTGAGATTCACAAAGGTAAATGATTTTTTCATGGCGTTATTTCCAGTTTTGTTTTGTTTAGTAAAACCTATGTTCTAATTGGTTATTTTGAATGAAACTTTTTCTTTCTTATGGCAGATTATGATATCCCAGGATAATTAAAATATATAACAACATGTCTGTATCAATAGAAGATCTGCTTATCCCATTGAGTTAAAGATCACTCCGGCAACTTTATCTATCTATCCATCTCTATACCAATCTATCCAAACTTCTATGGCAATATCATTTACAAAGCACATAAATTCAAAAATTGTCCTTCAATACTTATTAACCCGTTGAACAAATTTATTCATAAAGGATATAAATACAGCATTGTTGTTAAATCTTTACTTCTGTTTTTTTGTTGGCAAAGATATTGATCATCTCTTAAATGCTTTAGACCATAACTAAATTTACACAATTTTTCATATTGGCAATATTTGGCATTGCACAGTATCATGGTCTTCTTTCATAATTGATGATGTTATACCAAATCTATTTAGAAGTATTTCAATTGAAGTTTCATATGTAAGAAGGCTTGATATCATAGTCAGCGGAAATTATGTCCTTAGCTAGCTATCAGTAACTGCGAGCATTTGTCCGGACAGTACTTGTGTGTATTGTCTTCATGCTTTATATACTTAATTGTAAGGGTACTCGCCTTGTTGGACTTTTTTCTAGTTTGCTTTTTACTGCGAGTCTTTTAGTGTATTTATTTTTTAGCCATCCACCACACATAGGGAAGGGTTTGGATCCAAGAAAACGAGTTTAACCCCACCGCAAGTTTGCGCCTGTCCCTAGTCAGGAATATGTTGGTCATGGGCTTGTCCTTGTCTTCTTGATATTTGGGTTATCGGATGTGGTTTGTTTCCATTGATTTATTCACTTTTTTACCTTCTTGGGGCCATTTAGGGCTTGCTTTATGGTGTGAAGTTCCTCACTGAGTTGAAGACCATACGGTGATCCCTAGATGCTTTGTTTTGGGTCGTTTTAACCTAGATATGGGATGTCGTCTCCTTGACATTTACCCCATTTCCTTTCTTTTTCATATTTATGCATAATAGGAAACATTCTTGACAAACATGTGTACTTACAGTTCAGTTAGTGCAGTAGCATGATCAAATGTTGACTTGTAAATTTTTTCAAAATAGTTGTGACTAAGATCTCTGTAAGGAAATAGAAAAAAAACATCTTAGCTTGACTAAAATAGTATCATACCTAATCATACGAAATCCTATTACTACTGGTATTTTTGATTTTTTCAGGTATCAAGAGTCATTATGATGGTGTATTGATATTAAATTGGTAAGTATCTTTCATATTAATTAAATGAATTTATTTTTTTGTTTTCATATCAGTGATATCAATGACATACAAACATCGATAAACTGATTCATTAGCAAGCTGTGTCTAACGATGCAGTTTAAGTGTAATGCGAAATTTTCTCAGGTTGTACTGAACTGAGAGCTGTATGCATAGAATTAAGGCCCGGTTTTATATACTTATACATGTACGTAAATAAGATTATGCTTAACCTTCTAGAATATCCAATAATATTCAATTTTGTTCGTTGTGATTCACAATGGCAATGGCTATTGTTTGCACTGATTTAGACATGGCGGCCATTTGGAAAATTTTAAGCATGCAGCATTTAACTTCAGAAGCAGGTGAAACTTTGTGCAAAGTTTTAAATCGCTTTGTTCGGCCATTAAAACAAAATGTCTCGAATCAAATCATTTGGCAGAAAAATATAAATAGTATAAAACAAAAGAAACGAATAAAGACATGTCACTCGACTTCGTCTTGGTGACATAATGGGATAAATAATAAGATTTTTTGTTACTATTTGATATTAATATGTAACCAGTTATTATGCTGGTATAAAGATATTGCTGAAAAGAGGCTTCTATGTTATTAACGTGTATGATTAACATCATTTTATATTACTGACATACAAAGATCTAATTAGAGATGCCGGGCACCTGAGTCAGTTTTAAGGGGTTTCAGACCTACCGTGCACGTCCCCAGGTGGTGAATAGAGGAATGCCATGAAGTATTCAAGTCATAATATGTAAAGCGTGACCCCAAATCTTTGTAGTCAAACTGTATGAAGAAACCACCGCTCCATGCAGTATAACGACTTCCTCTAAGAAGATTGATTGATTGATTGAATATTGTTTAACGTCTACTCAGCAATATTTCAGCTATATCAAGACGAGAACAAGTTTGTTGATAAATATTCACTTTGGGGTATGGAAATGGCCATGGGGCGGGAAATTCTGACTGCCACTGGAAAAGTAGGGTGAAATCGTCAAGGGCGGGGAATTTAGCCTTGTAGCCGATCACCTACGGACCACCCCAAAAAGAGCTTGCTACAAGGGTTCTTTAACGTGCAGGAAGCGTGGCATTTCTTCCAACACGTGGACCTGAGTTTACATCCCATCCGAAAGATGGGTTGTGTATTTATTAATCCCGCACAACCACGGAATGGGTCCTATTTCTATATCCCGGGACCCTCGGGGTCAGCCTCCGTTTAGGAGGGGTCACACCCCGCAAGCCGGAGATACTGGGTCCTATTTCTATATCCCGGGGTTCCCTCGGGGTCCTCTGTTAGGATGGCTCATACTCCAAGCTCAGAGGATGCTGCGGGCCTATTCTTCACCTCTAAGAAGAGCAGACTCATTGGGAGTCGTATAGAAGACTGATTTCCCCCAACCGATTCCTTCCCTTTTCCAGTGGCAATCAAAACTCGTTGCCCTGGTTGTCCATTCCACCTGTATTACTTTCCCTTTTTGGAATTGTTTAACTTATTCTCGTCCTGTTGTAGTTGAAATAATGGTCACTGAACTTCAAACTCTAACTACTCAATTATTAATCTAAGTCAGTGTATCAGAAGGGCTTTCCTGACGCTACAGTATTTGTGCAGATCTCCAGGGCTCAATTGACATTAGAGCTGAATCTATACCAATAACAATCTGGTTTAGTTTACACCCAGGTGTTCAAGATTTTGCCAAAACTGCTAGAGCAACTTAAAATATTTATTCTTGAAAAATCTTAATGTCGCAATGTACCAAGGAACTGCACAAGAAAAAAACCACAAAAAAGACAAACGGCAACAACGAAAAGAACTCAAGACAGCCGGACTTGGTAACGGCACTAGCAAAAGTCAGCAGTAGGGTTAAGCCGGTTTATTGGTACCCAACCTTCCCATTTCTCTCTACCGTGTCCATTTAGTATAATAAACATACGAATAAAAGCCAAAAAGACAGACTTCTAATTCCATGACCACTATCTTGAAAAGGAAAAGGGAAAAAACGTAATTTTGAAAGAATGGTCAAGGAGTGGTGGCCACTAAACAGCCTTCTAGCTCAAGGAGCCTAGTCAGCTGGTAAAACACTTTCACACCCAAGAAGAATAATCAAACTTAAAACTCCCAGATGTGTTAGGTAAAGAATCTTCATGTATTTCAGTAGACACCGGCGGTATCAGTGGGAGGTTAGTATGCGTGTAAAACTCTCAGGTCATTGGATTCCTAAGCTAATTTTACGAACACATGCAGAATATTCTGCCGATATCCCCTACTGCATACAGAATGTAAGTTACTTCCAAGTTTTTCCGGATTGTTAATCAATTTTTGCCATTTTTAACATCGTTTCCGTAAAATCGACGACGAGAAATGCCCTTAGTAATAAACTGTTTGCGAGTGATATTCTATTTTGAAACAACGGCAGTAGAATACCGAAGGAACAAAGGGGTGATGTTCACAAAATTCGAATAATTTAGACAGGGCAAAAACGAGAACACAGAAAACAATGACGTTAGACACAAAAACAATGACGCCAGACAGACACAAAGCACAGAACCAGAAACCACAACATTCAGAACAAAGGCACTCACAGTGTGAACTCCATTGAAACTGAGAGTGACATCAGGTGCTCCGGAAGGGTAAGCATGTCCTGCTCTGTTAACAGCACCCGTCACACTGTGAGTGATTCAATCCGGGAAAATGTCAAAGTCGGTAGTCAAATCCGGGAAGACGTGAATCTAGCTGAAATGTCCACTTTCATTTGGGATACTGACACGTCATATCTTTCAATGATGCTATGGTGACGGCCATAGAATTTCTTGAGGGATGAAATTAACAAAGGTTGAACAAATCCCTGACTAAGCAGCTTTTGGGACAGTGTTTTTGCTCTGTTAAAAAAAATCACTGTACAAACTACAAGCTCGACAGTAACGAATCAACTGTGAAAAGTACACTCCATAGGCTGGAGAGGTAGGTATATTGCTGCTATGAAAGGGAAAGTTCACAATGGGGAAATTAAAATCATCACGCTTGTCATATAGCTTAGATTTCAAACGTCCATCTTCGTCAATATACAATAAAAGATCTAAGTACGAAGCTGAAGTAGGTGTTTCAGTTGTTTCTTTAATTTCAAGCTCATTTGGATAGATCTGATGTAAATAATCCTTAAATTTAGGATTATTAAGAGAAAGCACATCGTCTATGTAGCGAAAGCTGAAATTAAAGGACTGGGCTAAATGTTTTTGTTTTCTTTGAATAAGCCCTTGTAAAAACTTGGCCTCGTACGAGTAGAGGAAAAGGTCAGCTAAAAGCGGCGCACAGTTTGTTCCCATAGGAATCCCTATTGTCTGTTGGAAAACACGACCTCCAAATTCGACAAAAATATTGTCGATCACAAATTCTAACATTTTGATACGTCAGTCTCGGTGTACTTCTTATTTGAATCGGTGTGGTTCTTAACAAGATATATCTTGTCTTTCCCTTCAACTAGATAGGCGTATCTGCGTTCTCCATTTTTTGTGCAGAAACATTGATGTATTAAATCTGCAATTACTGTTTTCAGTTTATTGTGTGGCAGGGTTGTATAAAGTGTAGAAAAGTCAAAAGTTTGAATGCTATGGCAATGGGTAAGACTGGTTGAGGAAAGCTGTTCAAGAAGATCTTTTGAATTTTTAAGAATCCACATTTGATTCACACCGCTTGTGGAGTAAGCTTTATTACAGGAATTTTTCAGGCCGTCTCTGACTGCGGTCAACAAAGTAGTGAGTAGCTGTGAAAGAGGTTTAGTGGTTCATCTGGAAGACCCGGCAATGAATCTCTGTTTGTATGGATTCTTATAAAGTTTAGGTACCCAGTAGATGTAAGGGAGTTGATTGTTTTCATCATTAGGTTTTATGCCAAATGATGATAACACTGAAGTGTGATTTTTTACAATCTCATCCCTCGATATTGTAGTAGGGGTATAAGTAGGGTTTCCAGATGAACTGTCGATGCCCATCTCCTTCACAAGACAGTCGAGATAGTGTTTCTTACACAAAAACAGTATGTTGTTAGAAGCTTTGTCTGCAGGGACAATGGCGTAATTTTCATGGAGGTTGGACAGAGTTCTTTCTACAAGGGGATCTTCAAATATACTGGGATTTCTGGATTTCATAGCTGTTTTAAGGCGCCGGATCATATTTTCTATGAGACTTTTTAAATAAAATAAAACAATTTATCAAATATGTAACCTTGTTGTAAAAGTTTGGAAGTGATAGTAAGGTAACGTTCATGTAAGTCGTCGAGAGTAGTATAAACAGACTACTATAATCGATCATTTACTATGCCAGGAAGTCTCTTATGGAATAATTTACCATCAACAATCAGAAATTCTACAAGTTAAGAAGTTTTTAAAAAGGCATATTTAAACAATTATTTTAATGTTCCCACTAAAAACTAAGAAAATGTAGTATCAGTAAATAACTTTTTATACGACCGCAACAGAATTTTGCGGTCGTATAATGGTATGGTGCTGTCGTCGTCGTTGTCGTCGTCTGCAGACACTTTTGTTTTAGGCCAGTAACTTTAGTTCCAGTTGATCAATCCTTTTGAAATTTTAAGACAATGTTCTATGGCACAAAAGAAAGCCTTTGATTAGTTTTGGTTATTGTGACCCCACCCTTTTTTTAAAAAAAGGGGCCAAAAGGGTTAAACTGGGTGTTTTCATATATATGGCTGTAAAATCTTTATTATTTATCAGATTTTGATAGGGTTTCTTTCTGAGTGCTGCTTAGAAAATTACCAATCTGGAATATGTCAACGGATTTCACATCGCATGTACTGTTCAAAAATGTTATTTTTTAATGTTTAGTCCAATTTTTGATGCAGTTTTTTAAATGGATTCCTTATGAAAAACTAATAGAGTATTGCACCTTCAGATTTTTGATAACTTGTTTCCTTTCCGAGCTGTGAGTGGCCAAACGGACCCGAAATTGCAAACATACAGATTACCTACACTTTTATTTTTCATCGGATTTTGATGGGATTTTTTTTCTTTGGATACCTCTTGTACATCAACAGATTTGGTGTAGCTCTTACTGTTTCCAATCTATTAAGGGTCAAAGGGGCCAAAATTGCAATTTTTAGAAATATGTGAAATCTTTATTTTTCATCAAATTTTTGTTGGATTTTTTTTCCTTTGGATTCCTTTTAACATTAGATTAAAGTAGTATGTGACATATTTTCCATATCTGTTACCGTTTCTAAGAGGCCAAACAGGGCCCAAATAGCAGTTGTTCAAATAACCTAAAATTTTTATTTTCATCAGATTTTCTTCTTCGGGTATCTCTTGATGTAGGCTTTTAGTTGGCATGTTGTTCTGTCTAAATAAAGGCTATTATTATTATTAAACTCAAAATTGACATTTCATTTTCTCTTCTGTTTTTTATTTCACTTGACTCTCTGGGGTTATCGTTTGGCGTTGTTCCCCCCAAAAGGTATAGATTTTTAAGTAGAAAGAAATGAATCTTTTTCGTATAATCCTTCTTATCCTGATAAATTTCTGAACTTCTATTGCATTTTTTCAGACTGTTTTCGTAGATCCTGCATGACAATTTTTATTCTAACTAAGAATAAAAATACACATGTATGTCTGGATTTGAAATTGCAACGTGTCAAAGTGTAAATGTGATAAAAATGTGTTTTAGTTACAATTATTTCATAAATATATAATTATGTTTCACTCAGATGTCGATGGGTGTTTCAAAATGAATGTTAACTTAACTGTCACTTGGAAAAGAGAAATTTCATTTCACCGATCTCTCATTTATTGTTGATATAAGATATTTTTTATCATCGAGTCATTATAGTAGTATTTTAATAGTAGTAAAACATGTATTAAGAATGTGTATTGATGAGAATATAACAGATTGTTTAACGTAAACAGTAGAATACCAAACGAAATGTAAGAAGATATAAATTTCAGTCAAGAGACATGTTAATAAGAAAACGACATGAAACAGAAGACCCTATACAAGACAAATTTTACAAAGTATAGATATATTCAAATATTACGAAGATTTGGCCAATGAAGCCATTTTCCATTATTTTACGAAATACTAAATTAACTGATTTTTGTGTTACGAATATTTCAACGACATGAGGATAATGACACCTTATATTGTAATTAATGAAAAGAACATAAAATAACACAGCTACATCAATCAAAGTAAAGAGACATGGAAAAAAAAAAAACAGGACACCGTGCGAAATTTGTAAACATAATCATCTATATTGTGAACTGATCTCCCTTAGAATTTCATAAGACTAACACTTTTCAGCTCACTTTGCCTATAAGGCCATGTAAGCTATTAACTCCATGTGTCTAAACTTTTTTCAAAAATCTTCTCCTCTGATACTACTGAGCCAATTTTAACCAAACTTGGTTTGATTCCAATTGGTCAGGCAGTCTCCAAGGAGAGGATCTTTGAATAAGTTTTCCCATAGGGTCCAATGTTAAACTATCTTTCCCGCTGGCGGCCATCTTGGATCTGATTGGGACTTGACGGACACATTTATCAAAGAGGACAAACTAATGACACTTGTGACAATGTATGATTCCAGTTAGCTAGGTAGTCTCACAGGAGAAGAAC
>MJUU01044693.1:2756-26354 GCA_002080025.1 Modiolus philippinarum
GATAACACGAGAATATTAAAATAATATTCGAAAATAAATAATGAATGAATATAGAGTTGTCATAGCAACTTAGGTTAGAGATAAAAGGGAGGTAACTCAAACAAGTTCGAAAATGGAAAGTAACTATGGAAATATAGAAGAAAAATGGTTAGGGTTAGTCATGAACAAAAGTCAAAAAAATCAAGAAACGAATGTATAAGGATTGAGAGAACACAACATAAATAATATTAAATACATAATGTCTAGGGTTAGAGTGGAAACTTAGAACAAAGGGTTAAAGTATGACTTAGAGAACATGACATATAAAACACAATGACCAGGGTCAAAATAAAGGTTAAGGTTAGGAAAAAGCCGAGACCAGTGGACATGGACAGAAGTAGGGCGAGACCAAAGTAGAAGGTAAAGTAGAAGGCGAGACCAAAGAAAGTACCTTGGATAGAGGTAGGGCGAGACCAGTGACAACACTATGGACTAGTGAAGTCAAAGCCAAAGGCGAGGCACTCAAGACGAGGCCAAAGGCCAATGACACACTTAGCACCTCGTCAATACTTGCAGCGCCCTCTATAAGGGGTCAAAGGTCCAATAACGATTACAGCGCCCTCTATATTGGCACAAAAATTCCCTCCTGAACTAATTTGCATATTTTACGAAAAATTGAGGGAAAATGAAAATATTTTACAAAGAATGCACTATGGGGGTCCTCGACAAAAGTGTTCTAGGGTAACCCCCTATACTACTACTGATATTACAAGATTAATTTGCAATTCCATAATTTCATTCCAAAAGGTTTGTATATTCTTCTAAACATTAAAATCTAGCGAAATGTTGCCGAGTGTAACGTTAAACAACAATGAATGAATCATTGATTAGATTTAAAAAGCAATGCCAAACACCAAAAGAGAACAGTTAAAGACTTGTAGTTTCCAGAGTACAACTCCAAAATGAATTTTTAAACATTGTAAAGTGAAAATAGGGAAGATATGAGTGAATGCTTCCGAAAGGTAAGTGTGGATTTAGCCCGGCCATACGAATCGTAACGTGAAGAATTGAAAACTCGTCATAGATTTTGCAACGAATACGCACACATATAGGTCTTTTTATTTGAAACAAATTATAATTCTTCTATTTTACACATCCTGATCCATTTATCATTTAACCAAATGTGGTAAAAAATTATACTTACATATCTATTCAAGTAAAAATCCCACGGAGTGTCTAATAAACCATGAACTGAACAAGGAAGTTAGCTCCTCATATTTGGATTTTTTCCAAATATTATACAACTATATCATCCCAAAAATCTTTTTGTGAGAATAAAACTATCGTGTTGCTAAAAATAATTTGTTTGATGACATAATAAACACTTAAAAAAACAAGAGGCTGTCGTGAGCCTGTATCGCTCACCTGGGTCCTATATATACCATGCATGTACCCTACTGGCGGCCATCTTTGATGGGTTGCGAACATTACACTCACAAACTTTGAAGGGGATCACCCAAGGACTATTGTGACCAAGTTTGTTTCACATTGGTTTGTTAGTTTCAGGGGAGAAGATCATCATGTGTGTTTTCAAAAAAGGGTTCCTATGTTAGACTATGTTCAGCGCTTTCGGACATCTTGGTTAAGATACGAACATATATATATATATATATATATATATTTAAAAACTAGTTGCCCATCTCCCCGGATTTGCGAATATTTACGCTAATGCAGGGCCTTAAAATTTAAATATAACGGTCTATGGTAGGAACCCAACGGGGTTAGAATTAGAGACATGAATATCGAGATTGCCTTCCCACCGAGGGATTTGGCTGCTCTTCGAATGCACAGATATTACAAACAGATTACACTGCTCCCGCCATCTCTGTGTGAGTCCAATGAGATGTAAAATATAAAGAACTACAAATTTATTTTGACTCGTAATACGAGACTTAAGTATATTAATTAACCGAAATTTAAACATGGAAGTGGTGGTCCAGTGGTAGCGTACCAGACTTTTAAACCCGTAGAACCTTAAAAGAGGGGGTTCGAATCCCACTGAAATCAGCAAAAGTTTAATATTCAATATTAAAAGACTCAGACACTGAATCTGAATTGATAAAAACAGATGAAAAATTCATCAGAGGCAGATAATTCAAGCCAAAATGATTATTTTCATTGTATTTTTTTTTTTAGTCTGAGTCTTTATATATATATATATATATATATATGGTTTGTTTCCATTGATTTTTACACCTTTTCACTTTTTTCGGGGTCATTTATGGCTTGCTATATGGTGTGAGGTTCCTCACTGTTTTGAAGACCGTAAGGCGACCCCTAGATGCTTTGTTTTTTTGGTCGTATTAACCAGGAGATGGGATGTTGTCTCCTTGACTCCTTGATATTTACTTCATTTCCTTTCTCTTTCATACATACACTTTGAATAGGACAACCCAAGGACTATCGTGACCCAGCTTGTTCCAATTGGCTCATTGGTTCCAGAGGAGAAAATTTTTGAATGCATTCCCATAGGGTCCTGTGTTAAAAGTCTGTTCCCTGCTGGTGGCCATCTTGGATTAGGTTCGAACATAAAAAAATATAAACTTTGAAGAGGATCACCCAAGGCAAATTGCGACTAAGTTTGTTTTCCCGTAGTTTCAGAGGAGAAAATCTTTGAATGCATTCCCCTTAGGGTCATATGTTAAAACTTTGTTCCTGGCTGGCAGCCATCTTGGATGAGGTACGAACATAAAAATCGCACCCAAAAGGACTATTGTGGCCAAGTTTTTTTCCCCAATTGGCTCAATGGTTCCAGAGATGAATATCTTTAAATGCATTTTCCATTTTCCATACGGTCCCTATACTAAAACTACGCTCCCCTCTGTTGGCCATCTTGGATGAGATACGACCATAAAAACCAACCTTTGAAAGTGACCGTCTAAGGACTGTTATGTCCAAGTTTGGTTCCCCTTAGCTCAGTAGTTTCAGAGAGAAGATCTTTGAATGCATTTCCCATAGGATCCTATGTTAAAACTATGTTGCACGCTGTCAGCCATCTTGTTGTGGTTGAGGTTCGAACATATAAGTCACAAGGACCGTCTAAGGACTATT
Source organism: Modiolus philippinarum (assembly GCA_002080025.1). Classification (NCBI taxonomy): domain Eukaryota; kingdom Metazoa; phylum Mollusca; class Bivalvia; order Mytilida; family Modiolidae; genus Modiolus; species Modiolus philippinarum. The sequence goes on from MJUU01044693.1 coordinate 5,847, forward strand.
GTGACCAAATTTTGTTCCATTTGACTCAGTGGTTCCAGAGAAGAAGATCTTTAATGCATTCTCATAGGGTCCTATATTAAAACTATGTTCCCTGCTGGTGGTCATTTTGGATTAGGTACGAACATAAAATCACAAACTTTGAAGGGGACCACCCAAAAACTATTATGACTAAATTGGTTCCAATCGGCCGAGTGGTTTCAGAAGAGAATATCTTCGAATGAAAAGTTAACGACGGACTGACGGACGACGCACGGACGCCAAATGATGGCAGAAGATCGCCCTGGATATATCTAGGTGAGCTAATAAAAGAAGAAATAAATGATATGGAATGAGATTGTCCCGTGGTTACCAAATGAGAATGTCCAGTGGTTATTAAAGGAGAATGTGCAGTGATTATTAAAGGAGATTGTCAAGTGTTTACCAAATAAGATTTTCCATTGAATACCAAAGGAGATTGTCCGATGACTATTAAAAGAGAACCTAATAAGATCATCCTGTGATTACCAAATGAGATTGTCCAGTGATTGTCTAGTGATTACCTATGAATTAGTCCAGTGATTACCGAATAAGTTTTTCTAGTGATTTCCAAATGAGATTGTCCGTCGATTACCAAATAAGTTGTCCAGTGATTACATAATGAGATTGTCCAGCGATTACAAAACGAGTTGTCCAGTGATTACGAATTGAGATTGTCCAGCGATTACCAAAAAAGTTTGTCCAATGATTACCAAATAAGATTGTCCAGTGATTGTATATTGAACATCAGATCAATCTTTCTTGTCGTCTGAAAATTATTTTTACCATAAACATTGTAGTTTTTCCTTTCCCGAGGCGTCATAAACAAGGCCCTGCGTAGGATTTAGACTGAATAACGATATTTTTGACTGATTTAATGAATTCTGCACCCTTTTGAATATCAAATTCTGTCGAAAATATGTATAAAGTGATAAAACATGCAATCAGGGTGAAACAATAACAGATCTTCAAAAGTATAGGTTCGGTTAATAATTTCTTTTTTTTGGGGGGTCAAATTTTACCGGACAGTCACCTGCCAAGGTCAAGGTAAGAGGTCGAATATTCTTGTACCAACTAAAAGGTCTCACCACAAGGAATACACATGCAAAATATGAAAGCTCTATCACTTACCATTCAAAAGATATACTCAATGTTAAAGTTTTTATGCAATTGTTCAGATGCCAAGGTCAAGGTCACAAGGTCAAAAATTCTGGTACCAATTAGAAGGTTTTGCCACAATGAATGCACATGCAAAATATGAAAGCAATATCACTTACCATTCAAAAGATATATCCAATGTTAAAGTTTATAATTTTTTACAAAAAGTCCATCACATGCCAAGGTCAAGGTCACGAGGTCAAAGATTGTGTTATCGTTTGAAAGGTCTTGCCACAAGGAATACACATGCAAAATATGAAAGCCATATCATTTACCATTCAAAAGATATACCCAATGTTAAAGTTTTTACGGACAAACAGACAAACAAACAGACAGACAGACCAAACACTATATGCCCCCGAATCTTCGATTCACGGGGCATAATAAAACAAATTAATAAAATCAAATAAGAATTAAAAGAATGTGTCCATGGGACACGGATGCATCCGCCCCATTTAAATCGAAACCACTAAACCATTTACCGGATAACTATATGTATATATATAACATATTAATATAAAACAAGAATTGTTACGTAAAAATCTGAGAAATCAACCTTTATTTGAACTTATAATCCATCTTTAGCAAACTGTGACCTTGACCTTGGGGGCACCAACTACCAAATCGATAAGGCTCTTTCTTGTGTAATAAGTAAACATGCAAACAAGTTTGGTTTTTATCTAATGCAGGATAGTCAAGTTATCCGGGAGCAAAAAATTTCTTCAAATATTAGTCTATTTTTAGTAACTGCAACCTTGACCTCCAAATTCGATAAGATTATGTCTTGTGTAATAAGTAAGCATGTGACCAAGTTTCCATCAAGCAGGGCTCTATTTAGTCGACTGAAATGGCGACAAAAAAAAAAAAAAAAAAAAAAAAAAAAAAAAAAACTGATTGGTGATGACTAAAAATAAAAACTAGTCGCCATTAGGACCACCATATCTTACCTAATGGCGACCGCGGACATAAGGACATAAATCGTACTAATGTCGATTTGTACTCTTTCATATCATTTTGGAGTTAAGTCGGTGTCAAATAACAATTTAAAGCAACTCAATTTAGGAAGTGTAGTCCGGGTGATTTCTAAACAGGTAAAGCTTTCGGCGAGTGATATAAAGAGACTAAATTTCCTGCCCCAACCCATTTCTCCTCTTTGCCACTGGTGATCGAAACTCGTTGCCTCTTCCACCTTTCACTTCTTTTTACTTATACTTATAAATTCTTTGATTTGATTTACCTCTTCTCATCCTGATAAAGCTGAAATATTGCTCACTGGAGGTATCTACCTATTCAATCCAAGGAAAGCAGAGAATGCTAGATTTCCTGTCCCTACCCATTTCTTCCAGTGGCAATCAAAACTTGTTGCCCTAGTTGTTTCTTCCACATTTAATTCTCACGTCATTTACTTACAATTTTTAAACATTGCTTAATTTGTTCTCGTAGTGAAATAGCCGAAATATTGTTAATTGGTTATAAGTTTCTTACCCATCAAATCAGTCAATTTACCTGCTATTTATTGAAAAGATCTCTGGCGACCAAAAAATTTTGACTTGCGACCACAAATTTCTGTTGGCGATCATTTTATTGACAACGACCGCCTACTGGCAACCTAAATCTAAGTCTACTTTGAGGCCTGTAATGATCCGATGAAGGATACTCAGGTTGCCAACCAAAATTTTCTTAAAAGTCTAGTCTATTTTTAGGTACTGTGACCTTGAAATTAGAGTACAAATCCCCACATCGATATGTTTAATAAGTACGCATGTGACCAAGTTTTGGTTTTGATCCAATGGAGGATAATCAAATTATTATGCGGAAACCAAAATTTTTCTTAAATTTTTTAAATAATTTTAGCTACTGTGATCTTGACCTGGGAGTATCGAACCCAAAATCGACAGGGTTCTGTTTTGGGTGATAAGTAAGTATGCACGTGTAAGTATGTGACCAAGTTTGGTTTTAAAACAGTGGATTTTCAAGTTATCAAGAAACCAAAATTTTCTTGACGTTTTAGTCTATTTTTAGCAACTGTGACCTTGACATTGGTGGTCCCCTTTGATAATAATTAGGTATGTGACCAAACTGAATTTTTTTAACTCTCAATTAGGTACTGTGACTTTGAAATTGGGGGTACCAACGCCGAAGTCTTGTGTAATAAACTAGCACTGAGTTGCCCAGATTGGTTTTGATCAAATGAAGGATACTCAAATAATGATCCCGAAAAAAGATAAAAAAAAGACGTACATATACGTACGGACAAACTCTTAGCGTCAAAGGCATTAAAATCCTATGACAGTGGTGTCAGACATTTTGCTTATTTAGAATTGTACATTTAAAGAAAGAATTGGTCCTCGAAGTCACCGGAACTAAAACATCTTTGATACTAATTCGTCGGCACACCATTTATATAATAATGTACACTAGCCGAATAAATCCGGGATTATCTGAATAAATTGTAACGCTAACTTGACAAAATGATTAAAAGCGATGGCTTTCAATACATATTTTTAGATGTCTCAAGCGAATATATCCGGGAGAATGAAAATAAAGAATTTAAATGTATACAAAATCGTCATTTTATGACCAACTTGTCTGCTCTCTTATGAATTTTTTAGACAATAATACGACATCATCTTTATCGATAAATACACAAAAATCATTTTAGACCCCCTCTCTCTTAAAAAGAATGTTGAAGTTCTGGAAATCTATGTCGAGGTCCTCTTGGAATAGGTGAAGTACGTTAAAAATAAAATTTTACAAAATATTAAATTCAAAAGTTCAGTTTCATATCCATGGAAAACAAAAATGCAATTCTCACTTTCAGACCTGTGAAAGAATGCAATGAGCGTTCGCCCCCTCCCCTTTCCACCCCTTTTGATCATATAACCTTTTTTTCTCGACAATCTTTAAAAATCAATTCTACAACCTGTTTTGTATGTCGGACATGATTTTGTGCAGGTGACAAGAAATTAAAATAAAAACTCTGATTAAAGTCTTTTGCCAGTAATTCCTGCAAACTTTAATTTCGTTCTAAGTGTCAAAGAATATATGTTCTTTATTTTGTTGAGAAGGATACATTCTGCGCTAAAGATGATGAATTGGTACGAAATTATCGAATTTTGTCAGATCTTTCAAATGTATATTGGCAATGGCGGACTTAGGGGGGCCGGGCCCCCTTAGGTATGAAAATATTTAAAATTATTGTTTTTTTTTTTCTAAATTGGGTTCACTGTCTAGTGCAAATATGAATATGAATCAGAAGGAACGTAAAGTGATGTTTATAGCCCATATCATTGGCCCTTTGTGTCGGATGAGTAAAAGAACACCCCAAGAATTGATTATCAAAAATAAAAGCTGAAAACTATGAAAACTAACATATCAAGAGGATGAAATAATAAGGCTAAACATGTCTTTAAGGGCAGGGACTATACATATGTAATGTATAGTCCCTGTTAAGGGTGACAACAACTTGTCTAGTTTATATCTATAAGTAAGCCCGGGAAGTAAGCGCAAAAAATATATTAAAAAAAAAGAGACAAAAACAAACCTGACGCCATGTTCAAATACTACAGATATTATTGATCCTACACAAAAATTACACAAAAATCACTAAAAATACAGGTAACTTGTATTACATAATAAATGTACATTGTATTGTATTCAAGCGTTCACACACGGTTGAAACCGGGCATACCCGAACTTTATATTGAGGATATAGTGAAATCTTATCTGAACACTCGTATTTCTTACGATTAGTGACGAGTTCGAGACGTTAGGAATATTCTTTAGTTGAAGCAAGCCCAATTATTGTTGAGAGTTAAAATCAATTAAGTCGCGACTGTTTGGTAAAAATTCGGAATGTAACAAGGAGGGAAGCCTCCAATCTTAAATGAACTACAGTTTTTAAAAGGTTGTGTTCACGTTTAACCACTCGCCGAGAAAAAAGGCGTGTTTGTTTGGTTCTCCACCATTGATACTGGCACCTTTTTATTCAACCCCAAAACAAACTGAAATGGATTGGTCATGATGTATATTCCCTTATTATATCCAGGATATTCAGTTTGTGAGTGGGTAGGCCGCGTTAACAAGTCGATGAATTCCTCCGAAATAACTTTATTCCTATAATTTTTGGAAAAAAAAGAGTCTGAGGCTTAAGTGTCGAAATCTACATGTTTTGGAATAAAAAAAATTGCGCGTTCGGTTAATACCTGATTTTGGGAATTTTGTATTACTTTAAAAAAATATTTCAGAACAAACATATCGGAATAAATCACGGCTGGTAATCGGCGCAAGCAGAAACCATTGGTTTTGCAAAGAAATTCAAGGGGAGAGTTTCCGGTTGTGGCGGAGGAGACTATTATACAACCGCTTCGCAAAGTAAGTACATGCAAAAAATCGGAATTATCTTCCTCATTGTTCTCATATTGTAAAATCTAAGAATTCTATTCTGTGGCAAATAGTTTTAGGATTTCATACATACTTTATTAAGGGACCGACCATTTAACCTGAAAGGGGAGGGTTATGTTTTTTTTTCTGGACAAATTATTTATTTTTTGCACGCGTATCAACAAAATATTTTTTTTCAAAATTAACATTATTTTTTTGGGCAGAAAGCCTCATTCAGAAATTTTTTTTCATCATTTTGGCAGCCAAAATATTTTCTTAGAAAAAAACCATAGCCCCCCCCCCCTCCCCTTTCAAGTTAAATGGTCGGTCCCTAACATGGACGAAGTAGAACTCTCACAATATCAATCGTCCCACGAAATGTAAGACGAAAATGTTGACACTCTCAATGTTGTCATTCTCGTCGTGTATTAATTACTGCTGCGGTCAAGAAAGTGGCAAAACTTTCAATTTACCGAAATTAAGATTTACACCCCAAGCTGTCTACCTTTCATTGATTCGCCGTCGTGTAAAGACAACATTGTATACATTTGTCAGGCTTTCTACGATGTAGACATTTGACATCGATGAATCTTACACATTGTGTAAGCTTGTGGTGTTTATCTTGACTTTATTACAATAAAAGTTTTTTGATTTCTCTTGTAATTATTTGTATTTTCGGATACATCGGAATTGCGTAAGCCAAGGGTGTATACTTAGATGTATAAATATAGGTCCTTGCATAAGCGTGCTAATAAATACAAAAACTGTCAATGTTACTGTTTTGATGCTTGAGGAGCTTTGTTCTGATTGAAGATATTGAGAATGCGCGAGGAGATTCGCTTTGTTCATTATGCAAAGTGTTTGGTGTATTATGAGTTCGTTACTAATCCATGTAATTTTTTATTAAAACTAACTATTCTGCGTCGCCATTAACTAGATTGGTTCTGTAATTTTTTCGTTCATCTGTCCATTCCTTTGTTTGAATTGCCATGTATAACATTTGTCGCTTAACTACTGAATGGTTATCCCTCCTCAAGTGAACTTTCCAAACCTTTAACCGCAACGGAAGGGAGGTTTGCTAAATGCCTTAATTCCTTTTTATATCCTATTGGTAATTTGTTCTCTGTCATTTTTTTTTTTTACATATTTTGGTTTCTTGATTTCCAAATGTTTTGATTTGATCTGAACTGAAGTAACAACAACTGGTATGTAATTCTCCTAGGGTCCAATGTTAAACTAAACGGATTGGCAACAAAGTAACAACACTTAGACAGCACCTCAAAAGTATCAGACATGCCATGTCTGGGTAAAATCCATTCAGCAATTCTCTTGAAGATCTTTGTATGCATTTCTTCATAGGGGCCAATGTTAAACTAAGTTTCCCTGCTGGCGGCCATGTTGGATGACGGATCGGCTCAAAAGTAACACCTGGTCAGCACCTCAAGAATTATTTATGTATGTTTGGTTTAAATCAATTCAGTGTTCTCTAGAAGATCTTTGTATGCATCTTCCATAGGGTCCAGTTTTAAACTTAGTTGACCGCTGGCGGCCATGTTAATGACAGATCGACACCACAACACTCAGTCAGCATCTATAAACATCATTCATGCCAAGTTTGGTTCTAATCCATTCAGCAGTTCTTTAGATCTTCGTACGCATTTGTCATGAGGTCCAATTAAACTAAGTTCACCCCTGGCGGCCATGTTGGATGACAGATAGGCACCAAAGTAATAACACTTGGTCAGAAATTCCCAATAGGGTCCAATGTTAAACAAAGTTTTACTGCTGTCGGTGACGTTTAGTGATGGAACAATACCAAAGTAACAACACTTGGCCATCTTCTAATTAGCATCATTCATGCCAAGATTGGTTCAAATCCATTCAGCTCTTGGAAGGATGAGGCCAATTTTAAACTAGTGCCCCACTGGGAGGCCGTGTTGGATGACAGATCTGCACCAAAGTAACAACTCTTGGTAAAATAGAATAAAAAAGATAACAGGAAACACCTACAATGGCCGAAAAACATTGCACATGCCACAAAGTAAATAGGAATTGCACAAGAAAAAAATACAAAAGCATCTCATAAGCATCTCATGAAAAGTTTTGTTCAAATCCATTCAAAGCTTCTTAAGAAGTTCTTTGCAGAAAAAGTTAACAATATGCCGGATGCAGAGTGATGACAAAAGCTCATCCTGGCATAGCCAGGTAAGCTAAAAATTGCAATTTTAGCTCATTTTACTCCTTGTAGCTCTAAACATTAGGAGCTATGCAAAATCCATAGACATACAACTACATCTGCACATTTGCAATTTGTCTTCTTTTGGCCGCTTATAGCTTGGAAAGGAACTTAGTTATCAAAAGATCTGGTGGTTGAGTGCTATGTTTATTGTTCAAAAGGAATCCATGGAAAAAACTGCATCACAATTGGACTATAAATTAAAAAAAAAATCAGAAAACGCACCAGGAGTGCAAAAGCTGAATTGCAAATATTTGTTTTATTCATAATATAGGAAAAAGAAGGGAAACGGGGAATACGTCAAAGAGAAAACGACCCAAAGGGGAGTACCAACAACTCAAAGCCACCATAAGATCTTCAATGAACGGTGAGGAAACCCACACCCAACGGCAGGTCGGAGTCGGCCAATCAAGTTCAGCGAAATAAACACCATCCTAGACTCCTATAGACATAAAGTAAACTAACTAGAAAAAAGACAAGACACACAAAGGCTTAATAAATTTCCTGACTTAGGACAGGCGCAAACCTGCTGCTACTAGTTTTATTGGGCCCAAACCTTTCCCCTATAGCCAATGTGATAAATAAAAAACGTAACAACAGTAAAATTCAGTTGGCAACAGGACTGAGTCAATTTTGAAAGATGAAACTGAAAGAACTAAATATACGGACATAAACATGAAATCACAAGACTACTAGCATTTAACTGACATGCCCGCTCCAGACCCATTACCAACTGACAAATTAAGTTAGCATAATGATTTCATGCATATACCGGAATACATACCCATAAGTACATTATCTGATTACAAATAGTTGTACAAGTTTTAAGTCCCATAAACCTAAAAACCGATAGGGTTCCTTAGGGTTCCTCGAGGGTATTCACCAGTCCAGTAGTCAGTACTTTGGTGCTGACCCGAAAGCCGGTTCGATTTGGAAACTTGCAATATCAAAACTTTTGTAACTAAGGAGTATCCCCCTCATGCAAAGCTCTGTCCTTGACTATTCTGGCTTTCCTTTTAGATTATATTTGGTTTTGTTCTCAATCAGTTTTTTTAAAACACATTTGAGTTTATGGTCTTCAAATTGTTCAGAATGTATCTGCACCTATGAGACATAAGTTGACGAAATGGACATATTCAGACACTAAATTTACAGTAACTTTGGTATTTTGTTACTGATCATTAGTCATGTCTGTACCAAGCTTCATTTAGATTTGATATGTGGTTTTGACATTTTGTGCGGAAACAAGCTAAAAAATGTCAAATTTATGTTCTATTTTAAGAAGTTGTGACCTTAACTTTTGTAACATAAACCCAACGATCAATAGGGTTCCTCCTCTCATCATTAGTCATGTATGCGCAAAGTTTCATTTAGATATGACATGTCTTTCTGGAGATATTGTGTAGAAACGATTAAAATGTCAAATTTTTGTTCTATTTTTAGAAGTTGTGACCTTGACCANAGTGCTTCAAGCAGAGTTTCAACCGTTGTAGAAACAAAAATCGTAAACACGTTTTTTGTCACATGCTCCTGGATAGTAGTTAACAATGGCAAAAAGCCGCAGGTTTTTAAAAAACGTTTTTGAAAATCTACGGCTTTTTGCCATATTAACTACTTTGACCATAGTCGCATACACCTCAAAATCAATATAGTTCATTCTCTCATCATTAGTCATGTTTATGCTAAGTTTCATTTAGATGTGACAAGAGGTTCTGGAGATATTGTGCGGAAACTGGAAATATTTGTTTTATTTTTAGAAGTTGTGACCTTGACACTTGTTGCACAAGCCTCAAAATCAATACCCTTCCTCCTATAATCATTAGTATTGTCTGTGCAAAGTTTCATTAAAATATGACCTGAGCTGCAACTCGGCTATTAAGTTTTATTTCAATGCAATCTTTTTCAGTTTTCATCCCGGAGCCAAAATTTTCTTGAATTTTTAATCTTTTTTCTGTCCCTGTGACCTTAATCTTTGACCTACATTCTCTAAAATCAAAAGAATTCTACTCCTCGTGGTATCCAACAGCATAACTAAGTTTAAATTCAATTGGATGTAATCTTTTTCAGTTATCATCTGGAAACCAAAATTTTCTGAATTTTTTCAATCTATTTTCAGTTCCTGTGGCCTTGATCTTTGGTCTACATTCTCAAAAATCAATAGGCTTCTTCTCCTCCTGGTATCCAACAATATATTCAGGTTTCATTTACATAATAAATAACTAAATACCGAACTTATTGTGAATTTAATTTCTGCAAATGCGCATTTCGACAACTTATGTCTCATCGGTGCAGATAAAATCTAAACGTTTGGAAGATCATAAACTCAAAGATCTTTGAAAACTGATAGAGAACAAATAACCAAAATGATCTAAATGTAAAGCCAAAATCAGCTAAGGACAGAGCTTTGCATGAGGGTGATACTCCTTAGTTTTCAACAAAATTTACAAAAATTTAGATATTGTAAGATATTGATGGAATGCTTTTCAGTTATCATCCGGAAACCCATATTTTCTGGAATTTACAATCTATTTTCAGTCTCTGTGACCTCATTTTGATTTATTTCAACTGTATGCAAACTGTTCCATGCTATGCGGAAACCAAAATTTTCTGAAATTTTCCGTCAATTTTCGGTCATTCAACAAAATTTACAAAAATTTAGATATTGTAAGATATTGATGGAATGCTTTTCAGTTATCATCCGGAAACCCAAATTTTCTGGAATTTACAATCTATTTTCAGTCTCTGTGACCTCATTTTGATTTATTTCAACTGTATGCAAACTGTTCCATGTTATCCGGAAACCAAAATTATCTGAAATTTTCCGTCAATTTTCGGTCAGTATGACCTTGCCATTTGACCCAAAATCAAAAGGGTTCTTCCCCTTCTGGTATCCAACACAAAATCAGGTTTCATTTCAATTGGATGTTAACTTTTTTTGAGTTATCATCCGGAAACACCAAATTTTCTGAAATTTCAATCAATTTTTGGTCACTGTGACCTTGACATTTGACCTACATTCTCTAAAATCAACAGCGGTCTTCTAGTAATCCCGAACCTGGCGACCCTCGAAAATTACCACTTTCAACATATCTCATGAATGGTACCTGATACTCTAGAACGAAATTTTCGATATAAGCATACTGAAAGAGACTTCATCAAAATCTGATAAATATTCTACAGCCAAATATTGTCGCATGAGAATTTAAGTAATCTATCTCCATTTTTGAAAAAATTCAGCTGAGGTGGCAAACTAACTTTAAAGTACACGTTCTATCTCCATAAAAATCTCATGGTCCCATCTGCTGTTATTTAAGAGCTATAAACAATAATTGAATGATCTATCTGCAAACTGGATTTGAATTCAGTATTAAACTGTATCAAATTCTAAACCAACCAATGGTCTTAATTGGTGCCATGTGACAAAAATTAGCCAATCAGATTAGTATAAACGATTGAAATTAGCTGTGTAGTGTAATTGTTCCTTTAAAGTAATTTTTCATCAGTTTAAGAGATTATTTTGCAGTAAAAAGGCTTGATTAATGTGTTTTTATAGTATTCCAGCAAAATTATAATCAAAATAACTAAAGGTTTCTATAATTTGGTGTTATAAGGAGATAAATCATTTTAATTTTTAAGGAAATGAACTGCAAAGCATATAGGGGGGGGGGGGGGGGGNTTAGTTTATTCCAAGGTTTAAATCGCATATATTTTTAGTCTCTTGGAGAAGTTTGCTACAAAACTTTGCAGTAATCTAAGGTATAATATATAAATAATAAGGCGATTCAGCGCCCAAGGTCTTTATATCAACAGACAATATTTATTGCTCAAACACATTTACAGTAAATGGTTATGGCATGATGAAAACAAACAATATCAATAACATAAAAAAATCGACTGAACATATTATATGTAAGCTAATTTGAATAGATGTCATGATGTGACAGCGGTTTTAAATATTTGAAGTTACTGCATTATGAATTTATTCTAAGTTGCCAACATTCTGACATAAATTTTATTGTTTAATTTAAGTAAATTATATGAATTGCTATTAAGCAAATATGAGATTTCACTCTTAGTTAAATGATATTTTGGATAAGATTTATTAGTGTATTTTTTTAGTTTTTCTATGAATAATTTTCTTTGTGTTGAATAATGGGTGCATGTTGAGAAAAAATGGTATTCATCCTCAACATCACCACTGTTATATGAATTACAAAGACGATTATTCCTTTCAGTATTATTATATATCTGTATGCATGTTCAGCAGAGTGAGAAGTAGGTATCTTTCTGAGCAGAAAGTATATATATTCTGACTAGCTGTTTGTATTAACAATCATAATTTTGATTTAGTTAGGTTCATTAAGAGCTCTGATCTTTGAATTTTACTTGTGTGCCCTGTACAAAAAAAACTGTACTTTGTTTTAAATAAATTCAGTCCAGCTAGTGCAAGTATTCTACAGAGGTTCGGCTGAGCCCGAGTTACTAAAAGTATCCTTAAGACTTGTCACAAAAAGTACTTCGATTTCCCAGCACAATTCAGTGCAAATGTTCTACACATTGTCATTTGAGTCTGAGTTAGTAGAATTATCATTAACAGTTACAAAAACTTCAAGCACTTCGGAAAAAAACACCATGATACCTCTGTAAACAGAAACTTCTTTTTTAAATAAACGAACAATATTTCAGTACCTTAATTATTAAAAACAAAAAGCAGTAATGAAGTTTACATTTCTTTACAGTACACGACGTGTGTACGTAAACTTTGTGTAATGAATTGTATTATCCCCAAATCCTGGGATATTCAGTGTCGTTGGTTTTGTCTTTCCGTCCGTTTATCATGTTTTCTCTTAACATGCAGTTATTCTATGATTTTGCACTTATGGTTTTAGTTTTGCAGTAATAAAAAACATAGGTAATCAACGATTACAAAGTTCGCCTCGTTATGGCACATTGTCGCAGCAACCATATTTTGCCTGGATGCCGACATACATCAAAATAGATGATTTGCCAATTAATTAAGGTCCATGCAAGTTCTAGTCAAATTTTGTGATTTTTCGTCAAACCTTGAAAGGGAAATTACTCCTACACCGGACAAACAAACATTAAACATGCACACTTGTTTTAAAGTACGGTCTTCGTGCTTAGCCATCCTGGACAAAGTAATTCCCTACACAATATTTATGATATTCTGCAGTAAGGGAGCAACCATTTGATTTCTATGGGGGCTATGGTCAAATTTTTCATCCTGGATTTTTTTTGGTGTGTAACTTCTATCCTGGCTTTTTGTTCCAAACCTGTCCTGGATTTTTTTTTTGCTATATGTAACTGTCCTGCCCTTTTTTTAAAATTTGACCATAGCCCCCCCCCTATAAGTCAAATGGTTGCTCCCTAAGTTAGCATATTTTCGATTTTTTAATACTTTCCTACTCAATGAGTTCAAGTTAGTACAGTTGTTTATTTTTTTTACTTGAAACAAGTAGCAACTTGAAGAATGGTAAGTGCTATTGGGGATTGGGTTTTGAATTATGTTGCTGGCTAAACGTCTGGTAAAGATTAAACTATCATAACGTTTAATTAAAAATGCTTTATTTTTTGGTTAGTTTTCATAAGCAGGGAACCATTCTGTCCCCTTGAGATTTTTCAAAAAGTTACCTCCCTTTTGGGTTTCGCTAAATTCATTCTGTTGATCGCAGAACGGGCAAAAGGTCTATTGCATGCATATATATATATGCAAGGTCACCTGAACCAACAATGTACAGTTACTGAGCTATGAACTCGGATGTATACATTAATTAAGTCATTCATGCGTAAAATTTTATTTTGTCTGAATGCTGAGCTACCATCACAGATGCATGCACATGCACATGCAAGATGATCTTACAATGTACAGTACCTGAGATCTGATCCCTGACATGAACTTGACTGTTAGTCACTCAAGCGGAAAATGTAGGTCAAAGTGACCCAATTTTGTCTGGATGCTGACCTACCATCAGAGATGCATGCATGTGCAAGTTTAGATGATCATACCATGTACAGTGACTGAGATATCAGCTCGGATGTAAACTCGAATGTAAGTCAGTCAAGCGGAAAATGTAGGTCAAAACGACCTTATTTTGCCTGGATGCTGACTTACCATCAGAGATGCATGCATGTGCAAGGTTAGATGATCCTACCATATACAGTGACCGAGATCTGAACTTGTCCCTAAACTTGAATGTAAGTCAGTCAAGCGGAAAAGGCAAGTCAAAGTGACCTAATTTTGCTTGGAAGCTGACCTACCATCAGAGATGCATGCATGTGCAAGGTTAGATGGTCCTACCGTGTACAGTGACCGAGATCTGAACTCGGACATAAACTTGAATGCAAGTCACTCAAGCGGAAAATATAGGTCAACGTGACCTAATTTTGCCTGGATGCTGACCTACCATCAGAGATGCATGCACATGCACAGTTAGATGATCATACTATGTATAGTGACCGAGATCTGAACTCGGACGTAAATCTAAATGAAAGCCACTCAAGCGGAAATTATAGGTCAGAGAGACCTAATTTGAGGCTGTGAGATAGTCCAAGATGCACCTGCATGCAAAGTTTGATGACCCTACCCTGCATAGTTACCAAGATATATACCCAAATGCGGACACGGACGAGGACCCCGGGGGTACTCCAAAAGTACCCCTCAACTTCGTTGAGACGAACTAAAAATGCATAAACTTTGTAGATGCGCAATAAGTTTCTGATTTTTGATATTCGTCTTGCTGCAAACAGGAAGACACAAGATTGTCTTTTCAGGCACCTGGCATGAGTCTTACTATTTATTCAGATTTCAGTGAATTCCTGTGTAGAATTGTTGCATGTATACCGTAGATGTGCAATAAGCTTTCACAAATTGTTCCATTTTAATTAAGCTTCCGGAAAATGTTGAAGATTTTTATATTTTTATATTTTAGTATATTCAATCAGAGCTCTGGCATATAATCTGTTAATCTTGCCAGTCAACTCTGAATCCTAGAATTTAAAAAAATGTTTCCATGAAACTCTGAAAGACCAGTTACATTTTTTTATTACCTCATTTGTTCCCAAAGAATCCTTTTGGTTGAAATGGAATGTTGAGGTTTTCTTCAATTAAATATAAAAAATTATGAGATGAATTGTGATTTGCCGTATAGGTATTATTTGACAGAAAAAGGGTTGTTACCTTTGCCTACTAATTGTTTTATGGTGTTAATCAAAAAAAGAAAAAAAAGAAAAGAAAAATAAAAATGAACTGAATGCAATTAATTAGGAAATCGGTTTAAAGTGTAAAACATGCTTTAACCTTTCATATGGCATGTTTAAAGTAATATTCTGTATATTTATTGTAAACATATTTTATTAATTAATTTGTCAATCATCTATACAATATGATAACATACAATACATAAATAAGGTTACAAATTAATTTAGAGGATTCGGAAACATGACACAGGATCTTATATAAATCCGTATCCTAGAAATTCTGTATATTTCATTCAATTATCACAAGAAATAATTTTTTATTGAATATCCATGGTTGTTTTTTCATATTTTGCTACGTTTTCTATTTACATGCAGAGTAAATGTTAAGTTTTAAACTGTTTTACATCACACTACATTTTAATACTAAGGAAAAATAAGTAAAATCTTTGAAAAATGTTCTATTTCCAAATGAAAATTTGAATTTTCTAGTTTTTAACGCTTTTCTTTAAAAAAATGTGATTTCTACTCTCGGCAAGACCCTTTCTACCTTCAAACTTAAACCTGGGGTCTTGCTGTCAATAGCTGAAAAGATATCAACTCCAAAAATTTCAAATCCATTTTCCCAAAAAATTGTAGTTTTGGGATCCGGACATACAACAGTTTTAGGTCCCTTTTTTGGAAATCATCTTGGTGATAACAACCAAAACCTATCTCATCTTACCTTTTGTACCAAGACATTTTGTGTTAAAATTTTATAAGGATTGATCAATAGGAGGGTTTTTAAACACCAGGGGGCGTTGTGATAATGCCTAGATACACTTCCTGGAAACAACATTGAGTTGAAAACAAAAGGATATATGAGTTGATATGAATAGAATATTCTGATATTTTATTAAATAAATGTACAGATATTGCGATTGATAATTTAATTTTTGTGTTAAAATATCAGAGAATAACTTTATCAATATATTTATATTTCAGAATTAAATTGATTTTTTTTAAAATTTTGTCTTTTAATCATTAAAAATGCAACTTGGACATATACTATATGTACATGGAATAATGATAATTACATATTAAGTGAATTAAAAGTTATTTTGGTGGTAGTTTATCTTGGGTTAATTAGGTGTGAAATGGTGACATATAACTTGATTAGAACGACCAGGTGAAAAGTTACCTGTGCATCTGATTAGCATCTACCAGGTAAGGACTGACAGGTGGTCAATCACAGCTAGGGGTATTGTATATTAGCATTGAGTAAAGAATTGATGTTTAATGTCATCTCATACACCTAGGGTCTACCTTTGATCTATGTCCCAACAAAACATGCAGTTTTACACTTTCGTACCAGGTATGAAGTCAAGCAGGTAATGAGCATATTGAAAATTAAATGACATAACAAGTTTACATTGATTAATCGAAGGTAGAAAAAGAAATAAAAAAAATGATGAAATTTGATATATAGTTATTCTCTGGATATTATTTACATCATAAAATCTTAATAGAAAATGTAAGTAAACTTTTGATAAGATGTATTGAATATTTAACTTTATGAAAGAAATTACTCAGAAGAGATAGAGGGGAAACTGGGGGATATTTTATATTTTATATATTAATAAATGCATAAATATTTAAAAAAAAAATAGATTATAAAAAAAATATTAGCAAAAAAAATAAATGAATAAATAAAATAAACAAATAAAAAAAAAGAATTGGACACCACTGACATAGAGTCTACATGACTTCCACAATAACTAAACATGTATTTTAACTGATGCAGGAAAGGGGGGGGTCTTTGGGTAAAATTGACCCCTTCTTTCTGAAAAAAAAAATCAGTCAACTTCGTTCAGAATAGGCAAAAATTATCAAAAATGGTAAGTAAGTCACACCTGATTATTAGAATAATAATATCTTGAAGTTGAATTTTCTGAAATGNCTAAAAGTTCTGGTGGATTTCGTCAGACTAAAAATCACTCCCTTTCAAAATTATACTTGTTGCCTATCACAGTTGATACAACGAACCTTTCTTACATTTCAAACATTCTCTTTTGTTTATCCTGGAACAGATGATCTAATAAAACGAGGAAATTATTTTGTAAAACATTAACTTGTGGAGCTTCTGTTCAATGCCCCCCCCCTCCATCCCAACACAACGTGGCAGTCAAATGTTTATTTTATGACAATAGATTGCAAAGGTGTGAAATCCTATTTTTTTTTATTAAAGTAAATATATTATCTGTCTGCTGAATATATGCCGAATGCCTTTCAGCTTATGTTTGTCTAAATATTGTTAACCGTTAACTGTTCAGTGTTGTACCACTAGTTTTTACAATTATTTTTTTCCACGAGATCTCAAAAATCATTAACAAGATATACTTATTTGAGATTATACATTTTCTAGTAATAACTATGGAGGAATTATTTATAATTGTAGCATATTCTTTCGTTTTCGTAAAACGTACTCAACGGCTATCTACCCTATTCACTATATAACGATACGGTTGTAAAGATGTTGTTTTCAACTCAGCAATATGGCGGATGCTGGTTGCCACTTCCGGTGAAGTCATGAAAAACCCTCCTATTGGAATGAAAATTATTGACCTAAATCAAGTGTCAACAGACAACAACAATGATAACTACAGCACCATACTATTATACAACCTCAAACTTTTGCAGTCATATAAATATAACCTATAAATAAATTGGTATTGTGGATCCATATTAAAGTATGCTCATTGAGCACAAAATTGAGTACGCTCATGAACACAAAATTTCAAGTCAATCAGATAAAAGATTTGTCCAGACAGACAGGCTGATTCCTATATATACCCCAAAATTTTATTTGCAGAGGGTATGATTACGATTGTTTTCGACTAGTAACAATGTTTTTCATTGTAAGAAATTTCTTTCATGCTTGAATCCAGTGTATATTATTACAACTTTAGGTATTTCATGTACTTTATTGGTATCGACTACTTTGAAGAAAGCCAAGTCTTAATAATGGTTCTGTGAGTTGATTTCTGTCATCTTTCTTCAGAAAGTTGTATGGCTTGCTGAAAAGAATAACAGGTTTGCTTGCTAATGTTTTGTTTTCCCTCTTCTTGATTTTATCAAACTGAACTTGATCACATCGAAAATGAACAAAAGTTACCTGAAACAGAACGAGATCATAAAATAAATATATGTTCTGGACTGGGTTAAACAAACGTCAATAAAAGTTAATTGACATTTAAATTTAAAGTGTAAATTAAATCATTTACAAATTCAACTAAAATAAATTCACTTAAAATCTAAATGCCAAAAAACAACTTTATTTGCAACCTAGTTATGATCTTTAAAAATAACAAACTTCAGCAAAACTTTAAAGGCAAATGCAAAAAGTTTTCGTACTGATTTGTATAATGGTATTTTTTTTCCAGAAATATTGCACTATGAAGGCAAAAAAAATATATCAATCTTATAAATTTGCCAAACAGTGATATTTTACAGAACTCTTTTACATGAAGAGCACAAAAAGTGAATTTTGCTGGTGACCATGCTGTGAAACAGCAATTTGAATCCAAAACCGTATCTCGTAAGAAACGACATTTCTACACTATCGATAGTTAAATTTTCAAATACTAAGTATTCTAAACACTCGCAAAGCCTCACGTTTAAAAATTTAATAATCTCTAGTGCAGAAATGTCATTTCTCACTCGATGCAGTTGTGGATTCTATATATCTCCCCTTAGAGACAAAAAAACTTGGATGCTGACTTTAGACATTAAAGCGAGGTCAAGGTTAAGAGACATATGTCTGACCCATGCCTATCTATTTGATGCATCTATATAAAGGTTTGAATTGTAATGCCTCAATTCCTCTCTGAGCTTTTAATTGCTAGGCAGAAATTAGGACGCCACTGGATCATTATATATAGGTCTTGCTTCCTGGCCTTTCGGGCAAAGGACATTTTAGCAAAAATGAATTTGATTATGATGGACATTTTAGCGAGCGAATAAGTGGCCTTTTTAGGAATCAAAATTAGACTACCTGTAAACAAGAGGCTCTCAAGAGCCTGTACCGCTCACCTGGACCATGGCCAATACATAACTTCAAATAAACTTATATGTTAAAGGGTCTCATTTTCAAACTATGTAAATAAACATTTATGTTATATGATTGATTGATTGATTGAATATTGTTTAACACCTACTCAGCAATATTTCAGCTATATCAAGACGAGAACAAGTTTGTTAATAAATAATCACTTTGGGGTATGGAAAGGGCCATGGGACGAGAAATTCTGACTGCCACTGGAAAAGTAGGGTGAAATCGTCAAGGGCGGGGAATTTAGCCTTGTAGCCGATCACCTACGGACCACCCCAAAAAGAGCTTGCTACAAGGGTTCTTTAACGTGCAGGAAGCGTGGCATTTCTTCCAACACGTGGACCTGAGTTTACATCCCATCCGAAAGATGGGTTGTGTATTTATTAATCCCGCACAACCACGGAATGGGTCCTATTTCTATATCCCGGGACCCTCGGGGACAGCCTCCGTTTAGGAGGGGGTCACACCCCGCAAGCCAGAGATACTAGGTCCTATTTCTATATCCCGGGGTTCCTTCGGGGTCCTCTGTTAGGAAGACTCATACTCCAAGCTCAGAGGATGCTGCAGGCCTATTCATAAGCCGGGACCGCGCACGGCGGTTTATGTTATACGATCCCACTTTAATTAACTATTTTCCCTATTGCATGCCATCTTCGATAAGGGATTGATCTGCAGGACACAATTTTTAAGAAAATTAAGTGTTGTGTCAAAGTTTATTTCCAACTGGCCAAATGGTTTTAAAGAAAAAGATCTTTGAATGTACTCCTATATTAAACTATGTTTCCCATTGGTAGCCAATTTGCATAAGGTGCAGACTTGAAGGACATCTGTTTTGAAGGGGACCATCTAAGAGACATTGTGATTAAGTTTTATTCTAACGAGCCAAGTTGTTTCAGATAAAAAATTCTTTGTATGCTCTTTCCATACAGTCGGGTAATAAATTAAGTTCCCCGCTGATGGCCATGTTCGATGACATATAAGGCACCAAAGTCACCATACTTAGTCAGCACCTCATAAGCATCATTAATGCCAAGCTATGTTCAAGTCCATTCAGTGGTTCTCAAGGTTAACTTTATCAACTACACACTAAAGAATATTAAGCAGTCTATGAAGCTGAGAAGCTATTTCTACATTCATGTCAGCAAAGTTTATAGTGATTAAACACTAACTTTCCTATAAGACACAATACATTTATATGGAAAAATCATTATGACATGAAATAAGGTAAAGATTAAGAAAGTATTTTGCAAAAAATTTTAGAAATTTGAACAAAAACACTGTTTTTGCTCTTAATTATGGAAGAAATAATTTTTTTAATGAAGTGATAGCAAGGAATTTCTCTAAAGCTTAAAAGAGAAAAGTCAACCAAAGAAGATTTGAACACAGAATTTAAAAGGGAATAACCAATAAA
>MJUU01044693.1:37014-61729 GCA_002080025.1 Modiolus philippinarum
GCGGCCATGTTTGATGACGGATCAGCAACAAAGTAACAACACTTGGTCAGCACCTCACAAGTATCATTCATGCCAAGTTTGGTTTTAATCCATTCAGCCGTTCTCAAGAAGTTCTTTAAAGGAAAAGTTTACGACGGACGGACGGACGACGGACGACGGACGAAAAGTGATCGCAAAAGCTCACCCTGGCTATAGCCAGGTGAGCTAAAAATGCACAAATTTTGAAAATTTAACGGAAAAAGGGCTATAACTCCGAGATGAGTTTTCAGATTTTCTTCAACATTGCACAGTGGATAGATCTCATCATGCTGATCATTTTTACTCCTGTCAGATTTTTTATATCTGTAACGGTTTTCGAGTTCTTAGCCAAAAACCGCAATTTACCCCTATGTTCTATTTTTAGCAATGGCGGCCATGTTGTTCGACAGAAGGACAAACTGAACATCAGTTTGAGAAGCCATACCCTGATGATGATTCAGGCCAAGTTTGGTTTAATTTGGCTTAGCGGTTTCAGAGGAGAAGATGTTTGAAATTGTTGACGGACGGACGGATGACGGACGCATAGTGATGGCAATGGCTCACATGGCCTTTTAGGCCAGGTGAGCTAAAAAGTGACAAAAAATGCATCACTATCTGCACATCTTTAGCTATCACTCGTAGAAGTCTTTTTCTAGAGTTGGAAGTTTATACAATGTAATTCTATTTCTATAACTGGAAGATAATTCTTATGCATTGTTTCAGTCTGGAATTTTACAGGATGGGCACACGGGCATGAAGTAATTTTGTAGAGTCCTTAAATGTAATTTTTTGTGTATGCATATGGAAGTTGAAAGAAAAAGCTGTAAGAAGAGTAAAACATAGGGTACAAAAGGTGTAATCTAGGTTTACAAAGTTTGCCTCATCTGCATATACAGGCCATCATAATGTTGCCTAAATTATAAATGCCATTCAACTTAAATAGGGTTTACCGTTTGTCGTGTTGGTACTAAATTTGCTGTTGTACTAAGAAATTTTATAAGGGAAGTTAATAATAATGTAGATTGTAACAGATGAATATTTAATTTTCCCTTGTTTAAAGAAAGGATTCATGCAAGCCATACTTTATTCTTATTTTTAATCGGGTCAGTATTATATTAAAATTTGGTCCTGAGCATTCTTGAGATCATTATATTCATGCTATTTTATCTCTTGCTAATGCTGTTGCCGAATGGCAACCGGATATACACCGGACTCATTGGACCCTGAATCAATATGGTAAGTGTAAATCTACGCGGGTGAGGACGCAAAACAGGTGTGGACGCAGTAAGTGTTGACACAATACGACAAAATGATATAATTCACAGGAAATAATTTTTCACAAGAGTCCCAATGAAAATATTCTGTCCAAAAAGAAGACAAAAAGATAATTTACGCTTTTTGGCCTCTGACATTTTACACAAAATTCATAAGTTTTAAAAAAATTGCATGAAAACACTTTGAAAAAAACTTTTTAAGAGGATCACAATTGAAAAATTGTTTCTCTCCTACAGTTTCACCACAATACTTCAAGTGGTTTATAAGGAGTTGCGCTTATGTGGTAATCCATTGATGGAATCCATGCAAGGTCAAAGTCAAATTATCTCCCCTTCTTGATTCCAGACAATAATTATATGCCTTCATGCACATCTCCATATAGTGTCCTTCCTTTGTGTTAAGTTTCATCGATATCCTTCTAGTGGTTTAAGAGGAGTAGCAGTTACGAGATAATCTGTGCAGATGAAGAATTCCATGAAAAGTCAAAGTCGAATTATCCCCCCTTCCTGATTTCAGACAATAATTACATTCTTTGATGCACATCTCCATATAGTGTCCTTCCCTTGCATAAAGTATAATTGAAATCCTTCAAGTGGTTTAAGAGAGTTGCGCTTACGAGGTAACCTGTGAAGATGGAATCGATGAAAAGTCAAAGTCAAATTATCTCCCCTTCCTGATTTCAGATAATAATTATATGCTTTCATGCACATCACCATATAGTGTCCTTCCTTTGTGTAAAGTTTCATCAATATCCAGGGATGACGCTACTATATAATTTAGGGCCGCATTCCCCAAACAAGAAAATTCCCAATCGCGGCAACGATGTTTACAAAATCAGGATTTTTTTAATTTATGTCTCCGGTGAATCTTTCGTTCCGATCCGTGTCGCCTTTTGTAAGAACCGGAAATTACTCAAAACATCGCAGTAACGTCCAGAAGTGACTAAATAATGCAATTTAGGCTATTTACGACCACCCTGAAAATAAAACAAAATGTCTGAGATCGCAAATGTCCATAAGGGAACATCTTGAAAATCAGAATGCGTGAAGTGAATTGAAATCGTGTTGTTATCGTTTATTGTCCTGTCTAAAATTTGAGACTTTCATCAGGGACTATATATAGTTAGCTATATATAGTCCCTGCTTTCATCCAGGACTTTACGTAACGTCCAAATACTCTCATTGCCAAAAAAGGATACGGTTTGCATTGAAATAAATATTGAATAGTTATGACTTAAAATCAGAGTTTCTGAAACTGGAACTTTTAACTGACTGCACTTCCTACGGGGGTGCTTTCATTTCTACTAGTTAAACGAAATGTGGAAATGACTTGCTGTATGATTAAGTCACTTCATGGAATGAGGTATATATATCATTAGGTATAAAGGGTTTGATTTTGGTGATAATATTGAAATATGTGAGTGATCTTTATTTGCAGACAACCAAAGAATTTCTGACAAAATGTTGATTTGCTTTCATATAGGAAAAGAGCAATACTTCTTTCATTGATAATTAGCTTGATAAAATTCAAATCTGGCGTAATTTGAAAAAAATATGTAAAATATAGTCTTAATGCTTGAAAAAATGTATAAAAAGTAGTCTTACTGCGCATAACCTCTGACTTTACCCCTAGATCAATTGGAGTTGCCCAAGGTAATAATCTATGTTTCCAGGTAAACTGTCTTGTTTATAGGTCATTTGTGAGTAGAATGTCTGTCTTCACACTTTAGGAGTTTCATTTGCTACAAGAAATCTATCAAACTGATTAAACTACTTCAAAGGGATTAAAATGAAGAGAAAAGTTGGGGATAGTTTCAAAGTTTTTTTTCTATGGGTTATAAATCATTTGCAAGAAATAGATTTTACTGGTTTTAATTTTATAGAACCTGACTGTATTCCTTTTATAACTTGCAAAATTAGAAAAAAAACAGTGCCATCCTAAAAATATGAAGATTTAGGGAAGACTTATTTACAGTAAATTAATACCCAACCAGGCAATTTGCAGTCTAATTTTAAACAGATTTCCATAATAACATTACACCACTTTACTGTAATCAAAGTGCTTAAAGCCCTTATAGAAAGGTTGCTTTCAAAGATTTAAGTAGACTTGGTACAAGATCTTCTTGTCATTTATCTTTTCTATTTTGCTATAAAAGTGTGCAGTAAACTATCTACACATGTTTACTATCAAACAGTGTTACAAATATTGAAAAAAAGAAAAATAAATAGTACAGTCACAACATATAAAAAGTCCTGAAAAGCCAGTACAATTTGAACTAAATGCAAATTTCGAAAGACCTCCAAATGTCACCTGCTCTTAAAAGTAACGGTTATCCTATAACAGTTCATACATAATGATTATCTCCCTTTCCATATGTAAACCGCTGTTTCTATCTTTAAAAGTGACTACAAGACTAGAATTTTCAAGGTAAAATTAATAATATTAATGTGGACTAAAAGTCTATAAACGAACAAGCAACGGCAACAGGTTCGTTTCATTTCGATCAGTGATGAAAAAATACGGCGTCTAAAGCATCAAGTTACACGACTTCTTTCAACGAGTTAAAACAAATCTTCAGACCGTTAAAATATAGCTTGTCAAAAAAAAAGCAACCTAGAATAAGGCCTCTGACAATGCACAGACAGTGAAAC
Organism: Modiolus philippinarum; assembly: GCA_002080025.1. Lineage (NCBI taxonomy): Eukaryota > Metazoa > Mollusca > Bivalvia > Mytilida > Modiolidae > Modiolus > Modiolus philippinarum. Next base: position 40,959 of record MJUU01044693.1, read on the forward strand.
ACAAAACTCACACGATGAACTAAGCTTTTCGTCTACTTTCGTTTTGTCCATTCATCACCTGTTGCGCATGCATACGTACAAGAAAGTTGTTTACATTCAAGCTACCGAAACGCTCTCCTGTTTATGTAAAATCGTTTCACCGTTAGAACGTTTTATCCATTTCAATTGCAGGATATCAATTATGTTAGCAAATATGCACTTAATTTAATCCGTTGAAGATTCCGTGCAATTACATGACAAACCATTCTTCCGAAATCACCCGAAGTTTACCGATGATAAATTTTCCGTTAAGGGGACGTGCAATCGTTTTTCTTGAATAATTCTTTTAAATGATCACCAAATTCTTTCAAATCTGTGTGAATTACTTTATTTTCTCACTAACTCATTGTTTAAATTCAAAAATATGATTTTGGTCAATCTGGTTTTTAAAATTGAAGCACCTGTTTTTCTTCTTAGTGCATTTCAACTGACAGGGTCATGACATTAGAAAGCGTTGCAATGCAATCTTTCTAAAAAGCTATTTTTTGTATAAACATGTACTTAGAATATAATATCTATTCAGAATGAGAAATAAAGGCAAAAAAAGGTTGATACCACCCCCAGGTATCACTCATTCGTATTGTCAAGTTTTCTTTCTGTATCAATCAACTAATCACTTTGAAGTTATTTAATCAAACTTCAGTTTGATAGAATTTTTGTAGGTAATGAGACTGGTCAGCTTAGATGGTGAGCTGTTTTTTAAGATGTGTTCAGTATGAATCAGTTTACCTTCAGGGTTTGGAAACTAGTTTGTAGAGTTGCAATTCAATTATGGGTAAAGCTAGAGCTTATCCGAAGTAATGGCTTTGATGTAAGGATACTTTCCAATCTTCAATGGGGACCCATTTGAAAAGAGCTAAAATCATCCCTTGTTTAAGCATGTTAAGTAGAGTTGTGTTACAAGTTAATCTGTGCAGATGTTTTCCATGAAAAGTCAAAGTCAAATTATCTCCCTTCCTGATTTTGGACAGTAATCATATTCCTTCATGCATATCACCATATAGTGTCCTTTCTTTGTGTAAAGTTTCATCAATATCCTTCAAGCGGTTTAAGTAGTGTTACAAGGTAATCTGTGCAGATGTTTTCCATGAAAAGTCAAAGTCAAATTATCTTCCCTTCTTGATTTTGGACAATAATCATATTCCTTCATGCACATCTCCATATAGTGTTCTTTTTTGTGTAAAGTTTCATCAAAATCCTTCTAGTTGTGCTTACAAGAAGTTTGGACAGACGGACAGACAGGTGATTCCTATATACCCCCTTAGGTTCGTTTGCGGGGGGTATAAAGTAATATCTCGTATCTCAGATATATATATGATTTTGTATAACTGCTGATGGTTGATGGATGAAAAAAAGATGGACTACAGACACAAAGTCATGCCAATAGCTCAATAGTCAGGTCAGTAATCCCCAAAGTGTTGGATCAAAGGCATAGTACAGTAAAAAGTTGTTTTATATTAAACATATTGGGATTTTTTCATATTGCTTATACAAGTATAACAGGATTACTTGACAAAGTCCAGTATTGGCAAGACCTCCTTCTAAATCAATGCCAGGTGAGCTAAAAACTTACAGTATAGACAAGATTTATTACCGTGCAGACTGCAGACACATGGATGGATGAACAGATTTTGCACAAAAAAAATATATAATAGGGTGTCGACCACTTCTTTTGATTAAAGAATACAGTATTATTACTTACATACTTGTTAAACCAAATAAACCTGAAAATTCTTCAAACAATTTCTGGTACATTGCTTTAGTGACTGTTCCTTTCTTTTTAGCCATATTCATATTCATTATCTGTTGTGCAAATAATTCCCCATGTACTTGAAATCTTGAAAAAAATATCATACTATACAGTAATTGGTGCAGAATATTTTAACAAAGTCTATTATTTTTACAAAGTTACAGAATTTAGAATTGTTGACTGTAGATGGAATAAATGACATTTTGTTTTTGATACAGACTTTATCAAGGCCAGTATCAGGTGAGCCTGTTAGGGCAAGCTTGATGTGTTATGCCGTGATAAAGTTTGTATCAAAAACAAAATTTCCTATATTCTTTTATTGGTAATTAACAAAATGATAAATAGAACTCTATGATAGATTGAAACTAGAACCAGAGGCTCACATGTGAGCCTGTATCGCTCACCTGGAGGCTATTGATTAAATAAGATTTTCTAACAGGATTAAATCATTGATCTGAGGTGACAGCCAATTGGTAGTAAAATCATTCATTTGCAAGGTAGATTACTGTCTAATGTTTTAATGCCTAGTTAATATCAATTATGAAACAGTTTTCAAGAATAAACAACTAACAACATTTTCCCATAGTGGCATTCCTCGGAGGCGGCAATCATTTATTTCTCATTCGTACATTTATATAAAATTTGTTAGATGAGCATGAAGTAACCATGCCTAGTTAAATATCAACTTGATATATGAAACAGTTTTCAAGATTTTGCAATTTTCAACATTTTCCCATAGGGTCCGATGTTGAACTAAAATCTGCATTGGTGGCCATCTTAGATTTATGATCGTTCTTTAAATCATACATTTGTTAATGGACCATCATGTGACTATGCCTAATTAATATCAACTTGATGAGTGAAATGGTTTTCAAGAATTTACAATTTACAACATTTATCCATAGGGTCCTATCTTAAAACTATGGTGCCTGCTGGCAGCCATTTTGGATTTGTGAATGGTACAAATATAAATATAAATAAAATTTGGTAAATGAACATCATGCGACTAAGCCTTGTTTTCAAGAATTTAGCAATTCAAAATATTTTCCCATAGGGTCAAATGTTAAACTAAGATCTGCAAGAGCAGCCATCTTGGATTTATGATCGGCACTAAAATCATACATTTGTTTGATGACCATGCCCACTTAATATCAACTTGATATACGAAACGGTTTTCAAGAATTAACAATTTACAACATTTTCCCATAGGGTCCTATGTTTCCTCACGGCGGCCATCTTGGATGAGATGTGAACCTGTCAGACAGATATATAAACTGTACTACTTAATCACTTTTGCTTTTCAATCTTGACGTCTATCTCAAAGCGTTTTTGAAAAATAAGACAAAATGTTACAAAATTTCGAAAATTTGACAAATAAAGTGCAATAACTCCTGTATGGATGTTCAGATTTTCAAAATTTTGAAAATCTTATGGGTAGATCTTGACATGCTGAACATTTTTGCAATTTAAAGTTGACCTCTATCTCTTATAATTTTTCTAGTAAAAAATTAATAAAGTTAAAATTTTGAAAATTTTATGGAAAAAGGGCAATAACTTCAAGACAGGTTTTAAGATTTTCTTTGAAATTGCAGGGCAAGTGGATCTTGCCATACTGATCATTTTTACCCCAGGGTCAGATTTTTGATATTATTTGCAAAAAACAGCAATTTACCCCTCCCTATGTCCTATTTTTAGTAATAGCGGCCATCTTGTTTGATCTACAGACTAATCGAACACAATTTTGGAACAGCATAACCTTGTGATGTTCAGGCCAAGCAGTTACAGAGGAGAAGATTTTTTGAAATTGTTGACTGACAGACGGACGACAAACTTAAAGTGATGGCAAAAGCTCACATGGCCTTTTAATTCAGGTGAGCTAAAAACTGTGAGCAAAGCTCACATATATCAAAGCTCCCTTCATTGAATTCCAGAAAAAAAAAGCTAATCAAATTTTCAAATAGCTGGTGCACAATGGCAATATGTACTGAACATCCTGTGAAAGTTTCAGTGAATTTCATCAAGTGGTCTAGGAGGAGTTGTCTCCACGAGTGGACCGATGGAAGGACAGAAGAACAGACACCATGATCACTATATACCACCCGCTAAAGCGGGAGGTATAATAAGCTGAAATTTCAAATTAAGCGCAGTTTATCTATTGTTAATTACAATAAATTATATGCACTCTTAATTCAAAGTATTATGTGTATGAAAACAACAAATACAGTCAAACTTCGATGGCTGGAACACCCAAGGGACCAGTGAAAGCAGTTCAAGTGAGAGGGGTGTTTGAGCTATCGAGGTCTAACTATGTTTAAACTTGTACAAAGAGACCAGAAAAAGGGTTCGAGACATCCATGGTGTTCGAGCTATTGCAGTTCAACTGAAGTACCAACACATATCATCAGCACAGCAAACTGTGCATGAAGCCTTCACAGTGACCAGATAATTTCGTAATAGTGAGTGATACTGAGATTATCAATCAGTGTAGATCAAAGAAAATTCATACAAATTACCGATAATTACAATTTACAAAAATGTACATGTAGTTGTCAAGTGAGTTGTTTTTCTTGTTCAAGTTGTTGTGTATATCATTGTTCTTCTATAAATCACTTTCAACCCCAACAATTCTCTTCAATTTTTATATGTTGAGTTCTTCATAAATGTCATACATTAGTGTTCTTTCTGAAAAATTTCACATTAAATCTACGGCTAGTTTTCTTTACTCTTGATGACTTCCAAACAAGTGGAATTGTAAATTAAAGATCAGATATTAGGGTTCTGATAATGCATGTGCAAGGTCCTTTTGTACTTATCCCTGGAAGTAAAAAACATCAACTTCAGAATTTTTAAACAAAGTAAACTAGAAAAACTGTGAGTTAAGCTCACTACATGTAAATATACCCCCTGCTTCCCCATTTGATTCCAGAAATAAGAAAAAAAATAAAGGGCTACGCCGAGCGCAGCATGATACGACCGCAGCATGTCGACCACTGAAATTTGAACAAGTGTAAACTAAAATTAATGTGGACACAGTAATTTGCTGGACACAATAAGGACCTTGACACATTAATTAACTAGACACAAACTAATGAAAATAAAAATTAGCTCTTTTAATCCCTTATTACTAGGATATTGTAAGAGCTAAGAAATTTTGTTGACTACCATCAAGAGAAATCCAAAGAAAAAACTCAGGTTGAAATCCAATGAAAAATAAAGATCAAGGTCAAGATGGCTGCCAGTGTAGTCAGCTAAAAAGAGCTGTGCAGTTTTTTGATGGATTTACTTGGATAGAAAGTGTTATTTGATGATAAATTTATACAAAGATACTCAGAATGTTTTTCTCTATACAGTGACAAATTTTTGTTTTTGAGGATTGATTGATTGATTAGTTAGAGTTTAACGTCCAATGAGCAATATTTCAGCTATATCAGGACGAGAACAAGTTAATCAATTCAAAACAAATTGTAAGTAAAAGAAGAAAGAAATAAAGGTGGAAGGGACAACCGGGGCAACGACTTTTNACAGAGAACCAGTGGTTCCTGACAAAGTAGACACACACAGAGAACCAATGATTTTTGACACAGCACAGGCAAAATGAGAACCAATGGTTTCTGACATAGCACAGACACAGAAAGAACCAATGATTAATACCACAGCACAGACACATAAGGAACCGATAATTCCTGACAAAGCAAAGACATATAGAGAACTGATGAATCCTGACATAGCACAGAGACATAGAGAACCAATGAATCCTGACATAGCACAGAGACATAGAGAACCAATGAATCCTGACATAGCAACCTACAGTTTAACACAGAAAGGACATAAAGAGAACTAATTGATTCCTGACAAATCACAGACACATATAGAACCAATGATTCCTGACACAACACATACACATAGAGAATCAATGAGTTCCTGACAAAGCAAAGACACATAGAGAATCAATGATTCCTGACATAGCACCGACAAATAGAGAACCTACATTTCATAAAAAAGCAAAGACACACAGAGAACTAATGATTCCTGACAAAGCAAAGACACATAAGAATCAATGATACCTGTCATAGAACAGACAAAGAGAACCGATAGTTCCTGACAAAGCAAAGATGTGTAGAAAACTAATGATTCCAGACAAAGCACAGAGACATAGAGAACCAATGATTCATGACGTAGCACAAACACATAGATTACCAATGTTCCATGACATAGTACAGAAAAATAGAGATTGTAATGCAACATTTATATAACGAAAGTTTTGATTGGTCAGAACCTGGGACTAATATAACATATATTAATATATTAGCCCATGCAGTCAGAACTGACCGACAATTCCACCATCTACACACCTGGGACATGGTAGGTTCCCTGTTTAGTCTGGTTCCTTGTATGGTTACAAATACACAAGTTAAAAATAAAACATGAAATCGATTATTGGTTTTAAATTGCGTTACAATCGCAATAACAGTACATTATTTGAATACCCGAGGACGTCAATCTTGATTTGTCGGTCAAAATATCCGTCGCCTGTAAACTGCATTTTGACCGTCAAATCTACGATTGACGCCCTTGGGTATTCAAATGATGTACTGTTATTGCTTAAATCTATCACCCCTGGCAAAGTACAGACAAATAGTAAATACTTTTTTTTACAGGGGATTACCCAAGAACTATTATGGACAAGTTTGGTTTCTTCTTTCCATGTAGTTGCAGTGTCTTTTCAATTAAGGTAAAATGTTAAACTATTTTTCCCACCTTTGATTCATTGCAGACCTGAATAACACTATGTTCCCCGGGAGCATCCAAAAACTATTCTTCCCAAGTATGGTTGAAATTGGCCAAGTTTTTTTTCTGAGAAGATGATCTGTGAATATGCTTTCCATATGGTCCAATGTTTAGCTTTGTTTCCATTGGTGGCCATCTTGAATTTAATTGGGACATCAAAAACACAATTTTTACAANGATTCCCGATAAAGCAAAGATACATAGAGAACCACAATGATTCCTACAAAGTACAAACACATAGAAAAACAAAAAATGATTCCTGACAAAACACAAACACAGAGAGAACCAATGATTCCTGACATAGCACAGACACAGAGAGCCCATAGCTCATGACAAAGCCCATTCACATAAAGAACTAACGATTCCTGAAAAAGCACAGACACATAGAGAACCAATCATTCCTAACATAGCATAGACACATAGAGAATACATTCCGACATAGCGCAGACACAAAAAGAACCAATGGTTCCTAACATATCACAAGCATATAGTGAACCAATGATTACTGCAATAGCACAGACACATAGAGAACCACTGATGCATGACAAAGCATCGACACACAGAGAAACAGTGATTCCTGGCATATCACAGAAGCATAGAGAACCAATGATTCCTGAAAAAGCACAGACACATAATGTACTGGTTCCTAACAGCATAGACACATAGAGGACAAATACATCCCGACATAGCACAGGAACAAAAGAACCGATGATTCTTAATACAGCACAGGCATATAGTGATCCAATGATTCCTTCCATAACACAAACACTAAGATAACAACTGATTCCTGACAAAGCATCGACACATAGAGAAACAATGATTCTTGACACAGCACAGAAGCATAGAAAACCAATGATTCTGGACACAGCAAAGACACATAGAGAACCCATAGTTCCTGAAAAGGCAAAGAATTGTGTGAGGAACTAATCATTCATGACAAAGCATAGACACAGAAAACCACTAACTCCTGCCATAGACATACATATATAGAAACAGTGGTCCCTGACATAGCACATCCACGATATTTGACATTCACATACAAAAAGTGAACCATGCAATGATTACTGACATATCACAGACATATAGAGAAACAATGATTCCTGACAAAGCACAGACACATATAGAACCAATTAGTCCTGACGTAGCACCGACACATAGAGAACCAATGATTCCCGACATAGCAGAGACATAGACAGTCAATAGCTCATAAAAAAGCATAGACATGCACATAGGGAACTAATGATTCCTGAAAAGCACAGACATATAGATGACTATAGAGAACCAATGATTCCTGCCATAACACGGACACATGGAGAAGAAATGTTTCCGAACAAAGTACAGACAAATAGAGAACCCATAGTTTCTTACAAAGCAAAGACATGTAAAGAACCACTTATTCCTGCCAGAGCACACATAGAGAACCAAGGACTTTTGAGAAAGCACAGACAAAAAGAGAATCAATGATACTTGACATAGCACAGACACATAAGAAAACAATGATTCTAGACAAAACAGACACAAAGAGAAAAAAATGGTTCCTAACAAAGTACAGACACACAGAGAACCAATGATTTTTGACATAGCACAGGCAAAATGAGAACCAATGGTTTCTGACATAGCACAGACACAGAAAAAACCAATGATTAATGCCACAGCACAGACATATAAAGAACCGATAATTCCTGACAAAGCAGTGACACATAGAGAACTGATGAATCCTGACATAGCACAAAGACATAAAGAACCCATGATTCCTGACATAGCACTGACAAATTGAGAACTTTCAGTTCATGACAAAGAAAGGACTGATAGAGAACTACTGATTCCTGACAAAGCACAGGCACACAGAGAACCCATAGTTCCTGACAAAGCAAAGACACATAGAGAACCAATGATTCCTAACAAAGTACAGACAAATAGAGAATCCATAGATGATTTCAAAGCAAAGACATATAAAGNTCACCCTGGTTATACCAGAAGAGATAAACATAGGATCAATTTACAAAGTTCGCCTCGTTATGGCATATTGTCACAGTAACCCAATTTTGCCTGGATGTTCACCTACCATTAAAGATGCATGCATATGCAAGGTTACATAACTCTACCATGTATAGTGACCGAGATATGAACTCTACAATAAAGTTTAATGTAAATCAATCAAGTGTAAATTGTAGGTAAAGTGACCTAAATTTGCCTGGATGCTGATATGCCTTCCAAGATGCATGTATATGCAAAGTTATATGATCCTATATGTATAATATCCGAGATCTGACCTCATCCAAAAACTTGAATGTAAAACACTCAAGCATAAAATAGGTAAAAGTGAACTAATTTTGCCTGGATGCTGACCTACTTTCAGAGATGCATGCATATGCAAGGTTACATTATCATATCAATTATGGTCTTGTCCATGAACTAAAATGTAATTCAATCAAACCTAAATATAGGTCAAAATGACCTTATTTTGCCTAGACGCTTACCTAATATCAGAGATGCATGCGTATGCAAGGTTAAATGATTCTACCATATATAGTGACTGAGATCTGAACTCGTCCGAAAACTTGAATGTCAATCAGTCAAGCGTTAAATAAAGGTCAAAGTGACCTGATTTTGCCTGGATGCTGATCTTCCATCATACTTGGCAAGTGCATGCATATGCAAGGTTACATACCATATATTGTGAATGAGATCTGAACTTGTCAAAAACTTGAAAGTAAATCAATCAAGCTTAAAGTGAAAGTCAAAGTGACATAAATTTGACTGGATGCTGACCTGCCATCAGACTTGCATGCATAGAAAGGTTACATTATCCCAGCATGTACTTGACGGAGATTTGAATTTGTCCCAAAGCTTGAAGGTAAATCAAAAGAGTGTAAAATAAAGATCAAAATGACAAACTTTGGCTTGGATGCTGACCTACCATCATAGATGTATGAAAATGCAAGATTAGATGATTCTACCATGGACAGTAACTGAGATATGAATATAGAACTAAAATTAAATTTAAGGCAATCAAGTGGAAAATATAGGTCAAAGAGACCTAATTTTCCTGGAGGCTGTGAGTCAGGGCAAGATTTTTGATGAGTTTGATAACTCTACCTTCTAAAAAATATTTAACCAAATGCGGTTATGAATGTTGACAGGGACATGGACACAGAGATGGATGCTGGGTGTACTCCAATAGTTCCCCCCAGTTTTGCTGGAACAAAATAAAATTGTCTAATTTTTTGTGAAAATCAAGGGCTCAAAGGATCTATTACATGTACCGGTATGCATTTGAGATTGGGTCATTTTATTGCAACAATAAACATATCATGCAAATTGCAGAATAAACATGAGCTGTCGCCGAATGGCAGCCAAATATACCCCCTGCTCATTGAACCCTGAATCTATATGGTTAGTGCAAATTTAAGTGGGTGTGGACACAATACAGGTGTGGATACAATATAGTATGGACACAATGATATAATCTTCAAGAAAGAACTTTTTGTAATGGTGTCAATGAAAATACTCTGTCAAAATCAGACAAAAATAAAATTCTCCCTTTTTTTTTGCTTCTTTGACATTTTACCCCAAAATCATAAGCGTTAGAGAAATTTCATAACAACACTTTGAAAACAACTTTTCAAGTGGAAAACAATGGAGAGAATGTTTCTCTCACCCAGCTTGATTTAACAATATCTACACCTTGAATTGTTTCTTTAGGAAATTGTCCAAGTCCAAAAAATCATTGCAGAAGGAATCAGCAAAAGTCCAAGTCAATTACCTCCTCTTCTTGGTTTCTAAAAATAATTATATTCCTTCATGCACATTTCAATGTAGTGTCCTTTCTTTGTGTAAAGTTACAACAAAATCCGTTAAGTGGTTTAAGAGGAGTTTGGCTTACAAGGTAACCCATACATACAGAATCTACAAAAAGTCAAAGTCAAATTATCTCCCCTTCCTGGTTTCAAACAACAATTATATTCCTTCATTTCCACACATTTCCATATAGTGTCCTTCCTTTGTGTAAAGTTTCATCAAAATCCTTTCTGTGGTTTAAGACGAATTGCTCTTAAGAGGTTATTTATTCATAGGGAATTTAAGAAAAGTCAAATTATCTCCCCTTTCTGGTTTCGGACAAAATTATATTCCTTCGTGCACATCTCCATATATTGTCCTTCCTTCGTGTGAAGTTTCATCAAAATCCTTAAAGTGGTTTACGAGGAGTTGTGTTTACAAGAAGTGTGGACAGACGGACCGATGGACGGACAGACAGACAGGGTGATTCCTATATACCCCCCCCCCAAACTTTGTTTACAGGGGGGTATAAAAATAACAAGAAATTAATTAGTATGATATTTTATTTTTTTAAACAAGGCAACATGACAATCATTAACTTAACAACACACTAACTATTATTCAAAAAAATTGTGGAGAAACTTTTACTCCATAATTGCACTTCCATTTATTAAGAAAAAAAGACACACTCTGCATAAAAAAGATTTGTTCTTAACACTGAGGTAAAAAGTCAATGAGTGAAGAAACTAGAGGCTCTAAAGAGCCTGCATAGCTCAACTGGTACATGGCTGACATAGAAAGTCCAAATAACCACAATATTATAGTCTCATTTTCTATGCATACTGTAAACTGGGAATTTTTTGCACCATCTTATTTTTTGGGGCTTTCAAAATGAATTTCATTTTGTACAGTCTTGAATTTGTAGTAGCCCATCAAATTACATAATCATCTTATTGCATCAAAATATTAGCGACAATTATATTTTTGCACTTCATTCTTTAAACTCCAAAAAGATAAATAAAACTTCAAAGAATTTTTTCCATGATGTGATGTGACCTAATAAGTCAGAGGATGGAGATCATTTCCCATATGGTTCTATTTTTACCTATGTTCCCCTGGTGGCGATTTTTGATGAGGTACCAACCTAAAAATCACTAAATTTGAAGGGGACCACTCAAGTGACGTTTGGTTTAAATTGTTCAAGAAGTCTCAGAGGAGAAATTTTTTTGATTCATTTCACATTGGGTCCAATGTAAAACTATATTCCAATATCTCAGCTGTCTTGGATGAAACACAGATATCCCAAAAAGGAAATAACCAAGGACTATTGTTACCAAATTTGGTTCTAATTGGCTATGTGGCTTACAAAAATAAAGGGCTACGCCGAGCGCAGCATGATACGACCGCAGCATGTTGACCACTGAAATTTCAACAAAGGTAGTTTAAAGTGAATGTGGACACAGTAAAGAGCATGACACAATAATTAGATGGACACAAAAAGAAGCTAGACACAGTTATTAGCTAGAAACAAAATAGGGAAAAAACCCTTTTGATTACTTACTGATAAAAAACCGTAAGAGCTATGTAAAATATGTACTNGGGGCAAAAACCTAAAGGAAAAAACGTTTCTCAAGAATGTTCCAAGAAACATCATACTAAGATTTGAAAACAATCCATCCACTAGAACCAAAGTTATGCTGTCCACAGACACGAAAATACCTAATTTTACCCCTTTTTGGCCCCTTTTTTGCCGCTTTTTCAAAAACGGGTTGGGCAGGGAACGCGAAATTAAAACCCGGGCTTATGCTTGTGCCAACAAACATCATACTAAAATTTGATAACAATCCGTTCACTAGAACTAAAGTTATGCTGTCCACAGACGCCGACGCCGACGCCAACGCCGACACCAACGCCGACGCCAGCGCCAGCGCCATACCATAATACGACCGCAAAATTTTTGCGGTCGTATTAAAAATCTTTGCATGCTTTCCTATTGGATCCAATGTAAAACTTTGTTCAACTCTGGCAGCCATTTTGGATATGACGCAAACTTGACAGATAAATTTTTCAAAGAAAGCTAACTAAAGACAGTTGTGACCAAGTTTAGTTGCAATTGGCTACTGTAAACTGGGCAGTTTTATTTTCGTGATTTTCGCGTTTAGAATGGCGCGAAAAAAAACCAAAAAAAACGGGCGTATATACTTGTCTTTTATTGAAGTCAATGGTAAACAATTTCGCAGTGCGAATTAAAATCCTGTTAACTTACCACGAAAAAAAGACGGCGCGAAAATTTCCCCGTTTACAGTATTAGACACATTTTTCAAAGAGGACCATCAAAGGACTATTTTGATCAAGTTAAATTCAAATGGACTCGTCGTTTCAGAGGTCTTTAAATGTGCTTCCAATAAGGTTCAATATTAAACAAAGTTCCTTACTGGGGGTCACCTTGGTTGAGGTACAGACATGCTGGACATATTTTTAACAGGGACCAGAAAAGGACTATTGTGTCGAAGTTAAATATGCTTTGTGGCCTCATAAGAGAAGATCTTTGAATATTTTAACATTGGGTTCATTGTTATACTATGTTCCCCGCTGGCAGCCATCTTGGATCTAATGCAGACTTGTCAGACACATTTTTAAAAGGGATCAACCCAGAACAGTTGTGACCAAGTAGAGTTCCAAACGCTCATGTAGTTTCAGAAGAGATGATCCTTAAATGTGTCTTCCCTTATTGTCCAATGTTAATCTAAATTCCCTATTGGCAGCCATCTTGGATAAGGTTCAGGTATTTCAGGCAATGGTGAACATTTTTGCATCTAAAGCTTAACCTCGAGTTCATATCTTTTTTGAAATATATGGAAAACATGTAAAAATAATGAAAATTTGTACGCATATGTCTCGCTTTCCGCGACTTTCGTCGCGGGCGAGACAATAAAACTGTGTTTTAATTGCCAAAGTAAAATAACTGCTTCACAAACTAAAAAGTTGTGCCTTAAGTGATAGTGTAATAAATTTTGGCATAAAAACATGAAGTTGAACACATTGTTTTGCCAAGCATACCTAGACTGAACCTAAATTTCAAAGTCCTGTCAAACGGGAAGTCGATATCAACACTTAAAAAGCATAACTCATCACAAGAAAGCAGCATAAGGTAAATGAATTAATTTTCGCGGATGATTATTTTCCCGGTTTATGAAAGATCAACATATTTGAAGGTATCAATTTTCACTGTTTTTAATGTTAAAAAGGCTTTTTCTTCACAAAAACTTATTTTCACGAGTACTATTTTTCGCGCTCCAGTGCCAACCGTGAAAATAGCAAAAATTAGTACACCGCGAAAATTAATACATTGACAGTACCTAATTTCAAATCAATCCCCTGAGGCAGATCAAAGAATTTGTCATGGTATAAATCTGAGAAAATTACAAATGGAATGACCCACGAAGGATAAATGGACAAATGTACTCATATATATGCTTCAATCATCCAGCGGGGGCATAACAACTGAATTTTACCAATCAATTGTGTGTTCTCCAACATCTGACAAGGGAATCAACTGATTTCACAGTGCAAGATTTTTCTGTCTAACAATGGCACTGAGTAGGCAATCCAAAATTATGAGTTAAAGTAATACATGTACATTAAATATAATGTTAAAGTCTTAGAAAGACACAATTTCAGTTAAAACAGTCACCGAACTTACCACAAACCCAGACACATACTCCATTTATAATGATTAATTTGAAAAGAGAAGTCATTCATTAATGTCAATAATATCTTGATTTGTTGATTTTTTTGGATGCTGAGGGAAAAAAATAATTAAACATGGGTGAAAGTGCAGAACAAAGACAAAAAATATCTCAGATGCTCTTGGGCAAGATTTATAGTGTCTTGGACTAGACAAGCTTTGTCCCAGCACTAATAAATCTTACTCTTGGGTGTCTGAATTTATTCTGTCTTGCAATCTCATTGGTGTTAGATTAATCTATGCATCGTGTCAACAGAATACATTAATAATTTACCCATAATTCAATAGTTTTTGAAACGACAATAAAATGATACCTCTCAAATTGTATAAATACAGCAATAATTTAACAACTACATTAACAAATAAATAAAATGGTTACAACAATTGATCAATGGGAAGATTCAGAAATTCAACTGTCTTCCTTATATACCACAATGTGCAAACTCAAGGTCTTTGTAAAATACATTTTGACCAATGGAAATTGTTCAGAACAATGACAATCCCAAAATGCCATTGCATTTCTGAATTGGTATACTGTATAGTGGGTAATTTTCGCATATTTTCGCTGATGGACTTCAATCGTGAAAATAAATTCCCCAAGTATTTTATGTATACTTAGGGTATATATATAGGATCTTTGAACATTATAATATTATAATATTATAATATTATATCTAAAATAAATAATAATATAGAAGTTAAACAGAGATCACAGGTAAATATCAGTACTACAGTTAGACACTAATAAGCTTAAAATGTTAGAGTTATACCTTCACCATTAGAAAGAACCAAACATCTGAATTATCTCCCTTTACATATAATTATCTGCTGTAAGCTCATTTACATAATACACAATGAAAGGATATGGAGTAAATGTCAAAAAAGCATAACCAGCACTTTATAAAATGAATTCAACTTTTGAAATTCTTCTGCATGTTTCATATAGGGTCTGTAAATCCCATTTCATTTTGGTACTTCCGGGACCAAAACTTGTACCCGGAAGTTGCATTTTAAACAAAAACATATGACGGTTAAAGCAAAAAAATTGAATGTCATAATCGTGCAACGTCATATTTTGGCGGGAAATGTTTTCAAATTGCAATTTTATCGTGATTTCTTGGTGTCACATGACGAAACTTACAGACCCTATTACAAAGCTACTGAATGTATGAAATCATTTGTGTATGGTCAGATTTTCTCCATCTCAGTTGTATTAATTGCACTACAACTAATCCCAACTTATGTACCTACAAGTTTTCATCGCATGACAAAAACACTGTTTAAAATCACTCAAGTGATTTACAGAGTTTTTGCATAGTCAGAAGGTGAATAGTTTGATAATTCTTAATTTTGGCTTAGTCATAAAATGGTGTGACTATTTATTTTAAGATTTTTTTTACAGCCTATTCAGATTTCAGACGCATATTGGTGAAGTCATGCTAATGTGTCAAGACTATCACTTAAAAACAATGTTTTCAATAGTATTGTGACATCACTTCCTTACAATGACGAGAAAAATGTTAATTTTTCACCGGTGACAATAAAACAGGGATTTATCTGGGGCCAAACTCTTTTATATAATAATAAATTAAAAAAAAAAAATCTAACAATAAAATTTGAAAATTTGAAAAAAATTCTCATAGTACAAATCTGTTGACTAGATATATTACCGTATTTTACTGTCTATAAGTCTATGCGGTGTATAGGTCTAACTGACAATAGATCATCAATTAAAAGTCTTGACCTATTGACAGAAAAATACGGTATTTACAACACTGGTATTGTTGGCATCTAAAACGCATCGGTCAAACAGAATCTTGAGCAAATAGCTTGCTAGATATTCAGCCATAAAAGATAAAATCAACAAAAATTCAACAACTAAAACAAAAGATACTTAACAACAACTCTGCAATGCAAAGTACTGAGATACTTAACAACAGTAATAACTCTTCAATGCTAAGTAAAATACTATTGTTGGTAAATTTTTTCTCACAGAATATTACCCAAGTATTGTCACAGAACATAAATTTATTCTCATATTTATGTGGCATTGTTTATCATTACTCCACATATTTCAATCAATGGTAGACATTATTATTTGATAATGAAATCTGATTTATAATGCTGATATGATAGAATATTCATCAAAACTTGTGACACTCAGGACATGTGTTCATGAAAGACAAAATCTATTCGATGTTTCTTTGTAACATATTATATAGTGTGTTCTTATCACATTGCGGTACCAATATTATTGCAACAATTGTTACGCCATCTTGAAAATTAGTACCAAGATACTGTGGAAGTACTTTTATTCGTGGACATCAATTTTCGTGGTTTTCATAAAAATCACTATTTCGTGGGTACTTAAATTCGTGGTTTCAAAGTCCCTACATTAAAACTCTATGTAGAAAATGCATTTCATTGGGAACTTAATTTCGTGGTTTAAGCGAACCACGAAATCCACGAAAATTTGAACCCCACGAACAATAGTACTTTCACAGTACTATGGTTCCCCAGTATACTTGAACTAATTTATTTGTTACTTTTGAATCAGAATTCTAACATGGCCCTAGTTAATCGTCAACAAGTTTAATACTCGATAACCATATACTTCGCACATGCACAAATGATATCGGAAAAAGAGAAAGGTTACGCAAAACAACCATGTTTTTGATTTTGTTTGTCTTAGTTTGTGAAGGAAATACATGTTAAGCATATTTTATAACTTAATCGCGCCATTCAGACACGTTATATGTATTGTTTTGCTTCCGATTTGGATTTTGAACTTGCATCTGTTTGAAAACGTCAGATTGTGTATTGTGACGTCATAGACACAGACAGCAATGGAAACGGGAAATCTGCCTTCTCTAAGGTCGCTTCAGAATGAAAAATTCCGTTTTCTGTCATATAAGAATCGAAATAATTCATGGCAGGTATATGGTTATTGTCATTTAACCATGGGCTGGGCCTTTATATTCGTAAATTTAACCCCTCGCTAACGCTCAGGGTTAAATTTGAATATAAAGGCCCAGCCCATGGTTAAATTTCCAATAACCATATACCTGCCATGAATTATTTCTTAATTAAACTATGCCAATAGTATGATAAACTAATACTTTCCCACAGGGAAATATTAAACTTTGTTTGTCGCTGGTTGCCATCTTGGATGTGATGCTGACTTGCAATTGCTGAAAACATTTTTCAAGGGGACAAACTAATAATAGTGAAATAGGCTCTCGTTGTTTCCTAAAACAGACTTTATCTGTACCAGTTGATTTTATTAAGAACTAATCTGACTCAGGAGTGACAATAGGATGATTAACAGTTAATGGTGAAATATTCTCTACTTATTCTTGAAACAGACTTTATCTGTGCCCATAGAACCATTAACAGTTAATGGTAAAATCTGACTCGGGTGTATCATTCACAGAATTTATCTGTAGCGAGTTACCAGTATTCCTATGTGAATATGGAGGTGGAGATGACGGATATTTTAACTGTATCTTGTACTTCATTGTTGCAAATATAAAATGTCCTAGTCCTGAACCTGTATAAAAGAAAACAAAAGAATTCAATCATCAGAGATCGATATGAAGAACTGCAAAAAAATATGATTATGTAGGATACTGTGAAAGTACTTTTGCGGATTTGTGAAAAATCATTGTTCATGAGTTTTGATCCAAAGGGCTTTGTTGTTTCAGATAAAAGTGACAACAAAAGTCTGAATCGATCAAAGGAAGTTACCAGTAAGGAAAATCCATATAACATTTGACTGAATCAGGGAAACACAATCCAACACTTCTTCAGAAGAGAAGAATTCACTATGTTCCCCAGTGGAGGCCATCTTTGATGTGATGGGGTCTTGTTGAACCTATATTTTAAGGGGACCAAGTAATGAGTATTGAGACCAAATTTGGTTTAAATGGGCCTAGTAGTTTCAGAGAAGATCTTTGAATATGTTACCAAAGGGTCCAATGTTAAAAGTATGTTCCCTGCTGGTGGCCATTTTTGATGACATGTAGACTAGTCTGACACATTTCTTAAAAAGGACAACCCAAGGACTACTGTGACCATTTTTAGATCCAATTCAATTGGCTTTGTTGTTTCAGAGGAGATCTTTGAAGCTTTCACATAGGTTCCAATATTAAGCTGTATTCCTCACTGGCAGCTGTCATGGATAAAATTTGGACTTGAGGGCCCAGTTTTTTTAATGAGAGCCAAGTAAGAACTATTGACATCAAATTTGATTTCGATCAGCCAAGTAGTTTCAGAGGAGAAGATCTTTCCCATCAGGTTCAATGTTAATCCATGTTCTACACTGGTGGCCATCTTGGATAAGGAGGGGACTTGCCAAACATATTTTGCTTAAAAGTGACAATCCAAGGATTATTGTGACCAAGTTTGTTTGAAATTGGTCCAATGTTAAGAGGAGAAGATCTTGGAATAAAAAGTTTACGATGGACAGACAACTGATACCAAGTGGTGGCAAAAGCTCATCCTTGTAGCCAGGTACTTGAGCTAAAAATTCAGAGTATAAAGAACATTTCCACTTACAATTCAAAGAAATTTCATAACAAATAATATACAGTTATTGACTGTATAACAACAGCTGTTTTGTTTGATCCAAGGACTGAACTGTTGCACGAAGCCATAGGCTGAGTGCAACATTTAGTCAGAGGGTCAAACTAAACAGCTGTTGTTTTCAGACACAGTACAGCCCTGTTATTTGCAGATCCAGTCTATAACTGTTTTGTTATACCTTTTCATGCCTAATGTGTTTTTGCATTTATGTTTTATTGGCATATATACATCTGTACTACATTTTTTGAATTGCAAACTGTTAGTTTTGTTTAATATCCTCTATTTCATCCAAATACAATTCATGTTGCCATATTGGTGTTGCAGACGACAGATCATGTGATACATAAGTGACATTAATTAACCAATTAAAATAAGGCAAGCGGTCAACAGATTGTCAGCGGTCAACAGACTCAAAACTGTTGACTGTCAAGAAATTCGTTTTTTTTTGTTTGAGAAAATAAATCAGTCAAATTGTCGATTTTCATTTTCAAAGCTTTTATATGAGGAAAATTTTACAAGGAATAACAATGGTATATAATCGATCTTTTGTCAAATTATGCTTTGCCTATGAATAATTATGTATAGTTACCAGTATTATTAGGATCATTAAACCTTATGTAGTAATCTGTATTGTGATTGGTTAAAAGCTATTATATTTTGTTTTAGACATCCTTGACTTTTTTTCATATTACTGCGCGCATACCACTTTTTATCATATTATTTGCCAAATTGATTTGCCCTTCACCAAGACGTTTGCCCTGTCGGCACAAGTCATCTGTGCATTTAGATGATAGCTAGAGATATCCCGTCTAATTTAACCGTTATATTATGACCCTTTACCTTGGGAAAATAACCCAAAATAAAGTCTTTGTTCTAAACTTCCCTTGCCCTCAGGCTTGGGTTATTTTAAGACCCACAACTAATTTTTTGGGGGAACTACCCTTTTTTGACTATACAAAAACTTACCACACAGAACTGATATTCCGATCCAAGCGTTATATGACATCACAGCTAACATTATCAGATAAGCTATAACAACATTGATAGTGTGTGTAAGAAATGCTAGACAGTGGTACTTCAACCTGTAATACAATAAAAAAAAATGTCAAGTACTACCTAACAAAATGTACGAAATGTCCTACGAAAAGGACTTGAATGTGAAACTAATTAAGTCATAATTTTTATGAAGTCATTTAACCATGCATGAATACAAGGTCAAGGTCTGACTAAATCTGAAACATGTGTTTCCAGAAAGTTCCAACCAAAATCTACAAGTTGAAAAAAGATTTTTTATATAAGTGACATACTTTAAAAGTTATTAAGTATTTAAGAAAGTTCCCACCACTCTGCTGCCATAGCCAGAAAGTTATACCTCTGTCTTGCTTTCAGCAACTTAATTACTGACTCCAAAGTAATAAATAAAGGGCTACGCCGAGCGCAGCATGATACGACCGCAGCATGTCGTCCACTGAAATTTGAAAAAGTGTAATTTAAAGTGAGTATGGACATAGGAAAGAGCTTGACACAATAATTAGATGGACGCAATAAGGAGATTGACCAAGTAATTAGCTGGACACAAACTAGGGAAAATAAAAATTAGCTCTTATGACTCCTTATGATTCCTCTTTGACTCTCTATAGCTCAGAAACGGTAAGGGCTACGCCCAATCCATTGACATGATGCTGAAAGCTTATATCAAGAGGAATCAAAAGAAAAAAATCCCATCGATATGCGATGAAAAATAAAAATTTAAGGTAATCTGTAAATTTACGATTTTGGCCCCCTTCGGCTCCTCATAGCTTGGGAACGGCAAGAGCTACGTAAAATCCATTGAATACTACTGAAAGCTTACATCAAGTAGAATCCAAAGAAAAAAAATCCCATCGAAATCCGACGAAAAATAAATTTTTTAGGTTATCTGTAAATTTACGATTTTGGTCCCCTTCAGCCCCTCATAGCTCGGAAACGGTAAGAGCTACGCCAAATCCGCTGACATATAACTGAAAGCTTACATAAAGAGGAATCAAAGAATAAAATCCCATCGAAATTCAATGAAAAATAAAAATTTTAGGTTATCTGTAA
>MJUU01044693.1:62034-86693 GCA_002080025.1 Modiolus philippinarum
GCCCCTTATAGCTGGGTAAGGAAACAAGTTACCAAAAATCTAATAGTAGAGCGCTACGATAATTTTTCATTAGGAATCCTTTAGAAAAAATTGCATCAAAATCGGACTAAAAATAAAAAAATGAAATTTTTGAAATTCGCCCCTTTTGGGCCCATTTATCTCTACACGGTACATGCCACGTGAAATCTGTTGGTATACTCCAGATTGGAAATTTTCTAAGGAGTTTACTGAAAGAAACTCCATCAAAATCTGATAATTAATAAAGAATCTACAGTCAAATATGTGAAAACAACCAATTTAACCCCTTTTGGCCCCTTTTTCTAAAACGGGCGGGGCCAGGAACATAAAATTATAGCCCGGGCTAAAGCATGTGCCAAGAAACATCATACTAAAATTTG
This sequence comes from Modiolus philippinarum, assembly GCA_002080025.1. Lineage (NCBI taxonomy): Eukaryota > Metazoa > Mollusca > Bivalvia > Mytilida > Modiolidae > Modiolus > Modiolus philippinarum. The sequence goes on from MJUU01044693.1 coordinate 62,433, forward strand.
AAAATGATCTGTTCACTGGAACCAAAGTTATGCTGGCCACAGACACAAAAATACCCAATTTTACCCCTTTTTGGCCCCTTTTTCTGAAACGGGTGGGGCCATAAACCCGAAATTAAAACCCGGGATAGCTATTATGCCAAGAACCACATACTGAAATTTGAAGATGATCCGTCCACTAGAAACAAAATTATGCTGGCCACAGACGCCGACGCCGACGACTGCGCCATAACATAATACGACCGCAAAATTTTTGCGGTCGTATAAAAATATATTAGAAAACAGAAAGTGGTAGTCAGACAATAGTAATAGAGCATTACATGATACTCCGGCATGTTTCACAAAATTTCGAAGTTCAAGGGGCATAACTCTAGAACCCCTTGGACCTTAAAACCTAAAATCGAACTTGGCCTGATTTTGTAGTAACCATCTTAGCCGACAAAAAATCTTTGACAAAAAATTAGATATAGTTAAAATCAAAGTATCGGCAATCAGGAAGTGTTCGCCCAACAAACTTAAAAAATCGCTTGCACTAAGCATTACTCCTCATTTTCAAGCTTCAGACCAAATATGGCTAATTCAGGTAATTAAGAATAAGGGGCTTTTTGTACTTATTTCACCCAGAATAACGTAACTTTGTAAAATTATATAAAGTAACTTTAATTAAAGCTGATGAATTAAGTTTTAAATAAAAAAAATGTATAGTTTTATTTATTTGTGACTCTTCCAGTTAAATAAATAAAATTCCAATACATATTTTCAGAAAATGCATAAATTCTAGTAAATAAAAACTAAAACAGTCACAATTTTCATCAGTGTTCACATAAACAAAACTCTATTTCAAAATAAATCATTAAGTCAATCCTATTTTGCTGCAAGAAAATGAATTTCTTACTTTGAAATATAATAAATTTTCTATTAAATTGTTTTATTTATCTAATTCAGTCAATTCCATTTCTCATGTTTACATTGTAAATTCTAGTATAAGAGAAAAAGCAATAAATAGCTTGCACAAATGATTTTAACCTTTATATAACTACATACTTAAATTTTCTAATGAGTTATTTGAGCAATTTTCTCGTCTGACCTTTTCGTATTACATCATGTCAGTGAGTAAATTACATGTTTGTCGTTTTATCACAGCGATACTTTGTCTGGAAAGATTCAATCACTTCAACATAATCTCTAAAAAAATTGCATCACAAATTGGCCAAAAAATTGCAAATATAACACAAATTTGATTCAATTTGTAGCATTATCTTGACAATTAATCAATATGAAATTTTCCCATAATAAGAATTTTAGCCTACAAGAACAAGAATGCATCATGGGATGAGTCCAGGTGAATGCTGCATTATGGGATTGGTCCACAATAATGTTGGATCATGGCAAAAGACCAGGAGATATATTGCACCATGGAATGAGTCCAGGAGATGACTCCATCACAATGTTGTATCCTTGGATGACTCCTTCAGAATGTTTATCACGGGATGAGTCCACGTGAATTTTGCATCATGGGATGAGCCTAGGAGTAGGTTGTATCATATGCTGAGTCCAGCAGAATGTTGTATCATGGGTGAGTCCAGCAGAATGTTGTATCTTTGGATGAGTTCAGCAGGATTTTGTATTTATGGGATGAGTCCAGCAGGATGTTGTATTTATGGGATAAGTCCAGCAGAATGTTGTATCATGGGATGAGTCAGGTTGAATGTTGTATCATGGAAAGAATCCAGCAGAATCTTCTATCATGGGATGAGTCAACCAGAACGATGAGTCATGGAATGAGTCCAATAGAATGTTGTCTCATGGGATGAGTCCAGCAGAATATTTTATCATTGGATGAGTCCAGCAGAATGTTGTATCATGGGTGAGTCCAGCAGAATGTTGTATCATGGGATGAGTCTAGGAGAATTTTGTCTCATGGGATGAGTCCAGCAGAATGTTGTATCAAGGGATGAGTCCAGCAGAATATTGTCTCATGAGATGCGTCCAGCAGAATTTTGTTTCATGGGATTAGTCCAGCAGATTGTTATATCATGGGATAAGTGCAGCAGAAATTTTCCAATAATAAGAATTTTCGCCTACAAGAATAAGAATGCATCATGGGACGAGTCCAGGTGAATGCTGCATTATGGGATGGGTCCACGATAATGTTTGATCATGACAAAAAAAAAGGAGAAATAATGCACCATGGAATGAGTCCAGGAGATGACTCCATTACAATGTTGTATCATTGGATGACTCCTTCAGAATGTTTATCATGGGATGAGTCCACGTGAATGTTGCATCATGGGATGAGCCTAGGAGAAGGTTGTATGAGTCCAGTAGAATGTTGTATTTATTGGATGAGTCCAGCTGAATATTGTATCTTTGGATGAGTTCAGCAGGATTTTGTATTTATGGGATGAGTCCAGCAGGATGTTGTATTTTATGGGATAGGTCTAGCAGAATGTTGTATCATGGGATGAGTCAGGTTGAATGTTGTATCATGGAAAGAATCCAGCAGAATCTTGTTTCATTGGATGAGTCCAGTTGAATGTTGTATCATGGGATGTCAGCCCAGCAGAATGTTTTATCATGGGAGGAGTCAAGCAGAATGTTGTATCATGGGATGAGTCCAGTAGAATGTTGTATCATGGGAAGAATCCAGCAGAATCTTCTATCATGGGATGAGTCCAGCAGAATGTTGAGCCATGGAACGAGTCCAACAGAATGTTGTCTCATGGGATGAGTCCAGCAGAATATTTTATCATGAGAAGAGTCCAGTAGAATGTTGTATCATGGGTGAGTCCAGCAGAATGTTGTATCATGGGATGAGTCTAGGAGAATTTTGTCTCATGGGATGAGTCCAGCAGAATGTTGTATCATGGGATGAGTCCAGCAGAATGTTGTCTCATGAAATGCATCCAGCAGAATTTTGTTTCATGGGATTAGTCCAGCAGAATGTTATATCATGGGATGAGTCCAGCAGAAATTTTCCAATAATAAGAATTTTAGCCTACAAGAATAAGAATGCATCATGGGACGAGTCCAGGTGAATGCTGCATTATGGGATGGGTCCACGATAATGTTTGATCATGACAAAAAACCAGTAGAAATAATGCACTATGGAATGAGTCCAGGAGATGACTCCATCAAAATGTTGTATCATTGGATGACTCCTTCAGAATGTTTATCATGGGATGAGTCCACGTGAATGTTGCATCATTGGATGAGCCTAGGAGTAGGTTGTATCATATACTGAGTCCAGTAGAATTAAGAAATAAAACATGGCCGCCATACTATATTGTCATTATAACATGGTCTTGAGTTGTTTTTGCAAATATTTTATCCCGAGCGTTAGCGAAGGATAAAATATGCAAAAACAACGAAAGCCCATGTTATAATGACAATATAGTATTTGGCGGGTATGATTTATTTTGATTCTGACATGGAAATTTCACCCATTTTATACCGAAGCGAGCAGCGACTATCTACATTTTGATTTTGATAAACAAATACACGGACAAAAAACTTTCCACAAATACAACAAAAACTTACTTTCGTTTGATGAAATTGCTTATTTAACTGTAGAAAATGCCTCAAGTCCTCTTAATCTCCATTCAAACTTTCCAACCGACGCTGCTTACGAACTGGACATTACGATGTTATTTGTGACGTCACAAGTAGGAAAATTAAAGTTTGTCCCGAACATTGCCTTTTCAAGTAAAAAAATTCCATAATGAATTTCGGAAACAAATTAAATTAAAAAAGTTGTTAGTGGATGGTAGATGATTTTGACAGTTAAAATGAACAAGTGAAGACCCTAAAAGATGTCTTGCCCGTCCCTGCTGGCCTCTTAATTGATGTGAAATCTATGTGAACTAATCAGAAAAGTGAACATGCTCACTAGACTGTGAAATTGAGGTCAAGGACAAAAAACACCTGCCAGACTGACATGTACTACCCAAGACCAACCTTTATACCAAATATTATCAACCTACCACTTCTAGGTATTGAGATATGGACTAAAGCAGAAAAACTAAACATGGCCACTAGACCGTGAAATTGAGGTCAAGGACAAAATTCAAGTGCCAGACTGACATGTACTACCCAAGACCAACCTACATACCAAATATTATTAACCTACCACTTCTAGGTATTGAGATATGGACTTAAGCAGAAAAACTTAACATGGCCACTAGACCATGAAATTGAGGTCAAGGACAAAAGCCATATGACAGACTGTCATGTACTACCTAAGACCAATCTACATACCATATATTATTGACCTACCACTTCTAGTTATTGAGAAATGGACTTAAGCAGAAAAACTTAACGTGGCCACTAGACCGTGAAATTGAGGTCACAGACAAAAGCCATATAGCAGACTGTCAATTACTACTCAAGACCCACCTGTATACCAAATATCATTGACCTACCACTTATAGTTACTGAGAAACTAAACTAAGCACAAAAACTTAACATGTTCACTGGACCGTGAAATTGAGGTCGCAGACAAAAGCCATATAGCAGACTGTCATGTACTACTCAAGACCCACCTGTGTACCAAATATCATTGACCTACCACTTATAGTTACTGAGAAAGTGACCTAATCACAAAAACTTAACATGAAAGTTTACGCCGCCGCCGTCGCCGCCGCCGCCGCCGCCGCCGTCATACTTTGTACGCATATGTCTCGCTTTCCGCGCCTTTCGTCGCGGGCGAGACAAAAATAGATTCAAAATATGCAACAGAAACTATGCATCTTTTGCGCATGTGCTAAGAGTGTTATATTGGTATTATAACATGACTCTATTTACAAAGCTAATACAGGAAGCCATATTAGAATGTTGTATTTATGGGATGCGTCCACCAGAATGTTGTATTATGGGATGAGTCCAGCAGAATGTTGTATTTATTGGATGATTCCAGAAGAATGTTGTATTATGGGATGAGTCAGGTTGAATGTTGTATCATGGAAAGAATCCAGCAGAATCTTGTGTCATGGGATGAGTCCAGTAGAATGTTGTATCATGGGATGAGCCCAGCAGAATGTTTTATCATGGGATGAGTCAAGCAGAATGTTATATCATGGGACGAGTCCAACAGAATGTTGTATCATGGGAAGAATCCAGCAGTCTTGTTTCATGGGATGAGTCCAGCAGAATGTTGTGCCATGGAATGAGTCCAACAGAATGTTGTCTTATGGGATGAGTCCAGCAGAATGTTGTATCATGGGATGAGTCCAGCAGAATGTTGTCTCATGGGATGAGTCCAGCAGAATGTTGTTCCATGGGATTAGTCCAGCCGAATGTTATATCATGGGATGAGTCCAGCAGAATGTTGTATCATGGGATGAGTCAAGTAAAATGTTGTATCATGGGATGAGGCCAGGAGAATGTTGTTTCATGGGATGAGTCCAGCAGAACCTTGTATTATGAAATGAATCCACCAGAATGCTGTATCATGGGATAAGTTGAAATTGGATGGCTTGAACTGCAACAATTCAACACCATGAATGTCTCAAACCCTTTTTCTGGACCCTTCGTTTGAATTTAAACACGTGTGGACCTCAACACCTCGAACACCACACTAGCTAAAACTGGTTTCATCAGTCCCTTGGGTATTCGAGCCTTCAAAGTGCGACTGTATGTTGCAGAATTCCTCTGAGACAACAGATTCCCATGGAAATTCCCTTGAATCCAATGCTTTTTCACTATTCTGGAGAGGAATTAAGCTTCATTTCAACTGAAAGCAGTGCAATTATACAGAATACAGAAGACATTTTCTCTAGAGTAAATTACACAATCATGTTTTGTAACTTGATTGTCTTTTTATTTTGAAGTTAACTTCATTCAATTGACATTTTTGTTCTATCTTTCTACGATTTTTGTTTATAAAATCTCTAGTATAATGAAAATAATATTGATTTCATCAGAAAGGAAATGTGACATTCTGTTTTGATATAGATTCAGATAACGACATTCATTATGTAACATTTCATGTCGTTCAATTACAGTTTGACAACTGTTTCTCAATTTTGCTTGAATGTTTTATTTTCTTTTTTAAACCAATAAAATACAAAATGAGCAGTATTTCTATACGGTAAATTGAATTTCTCAATCCTAGAAGACATTAAAGACAATCGGTAATGGCAATTTAATACGTTTTAGTATCCAAACTCCTTACAGTTCAATAATTTTAAGTTGGTTTTTATTGAATGAATACTATTATGGTCAATAGACCTTGTGGCTGTTATAGTTAAATAGGAAAAAAAAAATAAAACAACAGATTCGACTATTGACCTTTATAACAATTAAAAAAAGTTTTAGGTCTTGACTATTTAATTATAGGAAAAACAGCAAAAGCACAGAAATGAATAAGCTAAAAATCAACAAAATACTCCCTGGTGCTTTTATTGTTCATTTAAATTGCTTCAAATTGTAATACAGTGGATTCCTGTTAATTGCATACCTTATTTGTCAGGAAAAAATATGCAATTAACAGGAATATTCTATTAAGAGGAGTTTTTAATCTTGCTGTAAAAACATGTCAATTAACTTGAAAAGTGTTAAAAGATGAGTTAATCATTAAACAAACACAGAGATTACAGTCAGTTTTTACAAAATTATTAATTGATTTGACATTTCATAATTAGATATCTCATTTTAATTATTTTTTTCAGAATAATTTGCTAAAAATATATACTTTTTTAATGTTGAATTTCACAAAACATGTCTTGATTTGAAAATGAAACTATTCAATTAAGAGGAATTTCTTAACTATTCAATATGCAATTAAAAGGAATAAATAATATAGAAGCATACAGTAAATGGTTTTGTGCAGCAGAATTGTATGTAATTAAGAGAAATATGCTATTAAGAGGTATGCAATTAAATGGAGTTGACTGTATATGGTTGGAATTGTTGATAATTTACAGATCTTTAAATTCTTTGGCAATTAAAGTTACAACAATGCAAAATCAAAGCAACAGAGGTTAAGAAGCTATGAACCGGTATTTCTGAACCTCAAGAAAAGTATTTGAAATTAACCTTCTTTATTTATTCAAATGAGTAAGATGTTAGACATCCTAAAATTTCGAAATATTTCAAAGTTTTTAGGGGCATACCAGTACTTCCAATGAAGCCACTTGTAATACCACTCCTTAATGTGTCTCTGTAGTATTATTCCGTCATTTTTGTCTGAAACTTGTTCAATTAGAAATTTAACAAAAAAGTTATAATGTAAATTAAGAAAGTTAAAAAATCAAATTTTTTTGTCCTTGACCTTTTTACAACATTTTCATCAAAAGGGGTGAACTAAAAAACATGAGCTGTTGCTGGATTTACAGAACACAGAAATCATGCAAGGGAGATAATTTGATAAAAGAATAGGGTCTGTAAGTCTCGTCGAATTTTGAAACTTCCGGGTCCAATTTTTGTACCCGGAAGTTGCATTTTGCACGATAATTTATGACGTTCTAAACAAAAAATTAAACGTCATAATCTCAAAACGTCATCTTTTTGCGGGAAAGGTTTTAAAATTTCAAGTTTATCGTGAAATCTTATCGTGAAATCTCGGTGTCACATGACAAGACTTACAGACCCTATTTCATATTGATAACATTAGAGAGACGAACCTTTTCCAATTTATCTCTCATATTTTAATTGTGACCCCTAATTTTTATTTTCTATATGTAAACGATATAATGATTTCAAAAGAAATGCAAAGTATATACAAAATCTATAAAAAAGATTTTTAAAGTCATCATTACTGTAAGAAACTGCATGTCAAGCTCTTTCCCGTAGGAAATATTGAAGCATAAACCAGCTGGTTTTGGCACGGAAACCAACTGGTTTCAAGGCGTAAACTGAAATTATGTGTCTTTGCCAGGTGTAAAGGAGCAGGACACGTATTCCTGCTCTGCAATGAACAGTAATCCATGTACCCTGTCCAGGCATAAACATTTAATAACCAGTTCAACACAAGTCCAAACGTTCTTATGAAACAAGCAGGAAATTTCCAAACCAGTTGGTTTTTATACATGTACAAATTGAAATTTATCAAGGGGGTCATGGGAAATTTCAAATTTTTGGCTCTCATTTTCTTAGCTGGATCAGAGTTTTTAAGATGGAGAATCTGTACTGTGCTTCTTGGACTTCCTTCTCATTTTGTTCATAAGAATTCATGTTTACATGTACATTTACTTATTAATTCCCACATTAATTTTTAAATAATACAAATTCCTTTGTATGGCTTAGCATAATGATTCCACAGCATTTATGTACATAACCACTTTGTTTTCTTAAATGTGAATAGTAAGATATGTCAAGGACAAAGTTCAGAAATGAGGTCAGTATAAACAGATGCTAGAGCAGGAAAAATTTACGCCTGGTTTTATTTTACGCCTGGTTTTCTATCCAGCTAATTTAAATATTACGTGTCTATTTCTGCCTGGTTTACGTGTCATTTGACGCCTGGTTTACTTATTTAGTCAAATTGAATGCTTACACCTGGTCAGAAGGAAATTTACGCCTGGATTACGTGTCTAAACCAGGCGGCTCATTTTGTACAGGTTTTATCAATGCAAATTTTGTGAAAATCACAAAGAAATGAATTCTGTAGAATTTTTGAAACAGAGGGCATTGAAACAAGAAATGCACAGGTAAATTTCACTTGTTGAAATACTTTTGGAGCACAGACTTTAGAACCACTTTCTTAGTCCCCAAGGGTATTCACCAATTCGGTATTCAGTACTTCAGTGCTGATCTGAAAACTAATTTTATTTGAAAATTTGTAATATTTAAATTTGAGAAAATTTTGCTTTAAACTAAGGAGTACTCCCTCGTGCACAGCTTTGTCCTAAGCTGATTTTGGCTTTCCAATAAGTTTTTTTGGTTATTTTTTTCTCTATTTTGTGTTACAAATTTTTGATCTACATGTATAGTCTTCCAAAAGTTTAGATGTGATCTACACCAAAGAGACATAAGTTGTCGAAATGGCCATATGCAGAACAGTAACTTCAATATTTATTTAGATAACAATTTAAGGTTATACTATGCAGAGGGATTGAAAGGATGGAATTCTATGTAAGACCCATGAAAATGCCATTTTTATACACCTGTCGAAAGACCGACTTATTATGGTCCATTAACTTTTTGGTTTCTGTGTGTTTTTTTTCTGTAACTGCTTGACATATAGGGTTTGTAAGTCTCGTCATGTGACACCGAGAAATCATGATAAAATTGTAATTTGAAAACGTTTCCCGCCAAAATATGACGTTTGAGGATTATTACGTTCCAAGTTTTTGTTTAAAACGTCATATATTTTTGTTAAAATGCAGCTTCCGGGTACAACTTATGTCCCCATAAGTTTCAAAATTGGACAAGACTTACAGACCCTATTGATTTGATATTTGGTATATGTATATATCTAGGCAAGATACAGATCAAGTTCAAATTTGGTTCCGGTCAGTTGATTTTGTACAGAGTTATGGCCCTTGGACTTGGTGAAATTTTGAAAAATAATATAGTTTTCCGGAGTTTTTTTCTGTAACCACTTGACATATTGATTTGATATTTGGTATATTAATGTATCTAGTTGAGATACAGATCAAGTTTTAGTTCGGTCCTGATTTGTTGATTTTGTAGGGAGTTACAGCCCTTGGACTTAGTAGATTTTTGAAAAAAAAAAACATCAGTTTCTCAAACTTTTCTTTATTATGCGCGAACATGTTGATTTGATATATGGTATATGATTGTAATTTGTATGTTTATAAATCACTTTTTATGTTTAAATTTGGTTCCTGTTGAATGATTTTTGTGGACAGTTATGGCCCTTGGACTTCATAATTTTTTGAAAAATTCATTTTTTTTGCACCTTTCTATTCATTAACTTTACATATTACTGTAAACGTGGTTATTTTCGTGGGGGGATAATTCTGCGAATTGTCATACCCAATCCTTTCGTGTGGTTATAATATTCGCGGATCTTCAAAATTTAATTGTAAAACGTTTGTTATTAAAATTATTCCCATAGGGGTTATATTCGCAAATTAAGTGAAAATTACCCCCACACGAAAATTTCCACGTTTACAGTAGTTTGATATTTGTTAAATGGTTACATCTTGGTAAGGCACGTTTTCTGTTTGATTATATTTTCAATCAAAATTTTGTTGTGGTCCAACCATACCAAAAAGTTTGAGTTGCATGTGGACAGGCATATCATGCGCTCTTGGCCCAGCAGTTTATTGGGAGTATGTGAAATTGTCAAAATCAGAAAATACTGTTGCATATACCATTAATTCAATGGAAACCATGACGACTAGCCATATGAAAATCTCCAATAACATAATGTCACAACAGTCTTTACGCTGAAAACGTCGGTAAAATTTATGTTATGGTGGTTGTTGTCTTGTACCCCATAGGTACGCCCCAGTCATTAAATGTTCGCCAGTGCCTTGTAGTCAATTTACATATAGGTGACTATTATTTTCGTTTATTTTACCCCTTGCTCTGCTACACTATGCTCTGGGAAAAATATTAACGAATATATTGGCCACTCATTTATAAATCTCCAACAAACCACCTGCGTCCATGAATTATTTCTAAAGCTTCATACATGATTTTACAAATTTACTTGCAAAATTGTTTGTAAAGAGGACCAACTTCCAGACAGTATGATAGTAACCCTGTATGGACCCTCTGAAAGATATAAAATTAATCTTACCTTCTTTTTTGAATACTTTCTATCGATGCCGGAATGAGTAGTGATGATATCAATGGTGTTGTTTCATTGTAATGAGTATCTGTCTGTCCGTATGTCAAGGGATGTTGTCGTACTCTCGTTTCCCAATACAAAAACAGTACCCTGGTACCCTCCAATCCAAATGTAACAATACCAATAACAATACAAGCCAACAACAATTCTGTAATAGAATATGATATATACAGTGTTCCAGCTAGGATTTAAAAGGGGCAGGGCACCAGTCCTGAAAAGGGCACTTTAGCACGCTGACTTAAATAGGAAATGGGCACTTATCTGCGATGATCGTTAATTTAAAAGGCGTACAAAACACCATCTTTTATTATATCAGCAAAATACATTCATATATATTTATATGAGGGGGCAAGACCTTTTCAGTTAATGTGTTGTGGGCATTTTCAGCTGGTTGTTAACTGCTTTGGAGAAAATTTAAGATTGTTAGCCTGTTAAAGAAACCCCTCCAGCCCCCTCTTATACTGTATATACTGGTAATATGTTAGTAGTGTAACCATGTTACTTTTGAGATAGATCAAGAATGAAGTTCTGTTCCATTGTCATTTATTTTCTCAAGGTACATTAATTTCCAAAAGAAAGCTGTAGGGTTAGACCACAAGGCAATCAGAGCATTTTTTATGTAGATGCAATTTTACTCAAATGATTATTTAAACTTTTTATATCATTACATGCATGACATGGAAAGGACACTTAAGTGTGGTAATTGTTAATTCAAAAGGTGTATCATACTTTTCTGATAAATGTAGAATGCATTTCTTTTTCATTGGCTACTATGTCATTTGATATAGTATCAACTTCCAATGGAAGCTTGTAGCATATTTACTGGCACTTTAATATCACAGTTTAGATGAATCGAAAATTTATATTATATAATGAAGACAATATGATTTAGCTAATAAAAAGAAACAAATATTTGCAAATTATTAAAAATTATGTTTGTTGTTGTTTGTTTTATGTTTGAAATCGAAGCAAAATAATTTTTTACTATCAATCAAATTTAGAAAAATGCTGTATGGCTGTAAAAAGGGGAATAAAATTGAAATAGTTCAGATGAAAAATTAAAGGGAAATAACTCAAGGCCACAACCACATGTGGTGCATAAAATAATATTTAGAACAGGGTAAATTATTTTGCATTGAGATGTTCTACTTCATTTAAGAATTGTAAAAAAAAAATTTATGTGCAAAGTATAACTCATTTACTGCACGTGACAGACAGAAAGAGTTACAGGTAAGCACAGGTAAATGGCTGACATTTTAAATTGCCGATGGAGTTAATTAACGGCCCAGATAATTGACGATATCAGCGTTTCGCGCCTCTAGTGGAATATCAGGTTCGATAACTCCAACATACTTGTAACAGGGTGTTTCTACCATGGTGATTAATGATAAATCTGCACACTTTAATATTCATTTGCAAGCTCCTAGTTTAATTGTTCAACAATATTTTTCTATCTTGATGATTATTGATGTGTATACTATCAAAACAACACGGTGATTAACTTGATTTACCTGTAATGAGACACCTGTCATTTGTTTACCTGTAATATGATTAGACCCTGAAATTCATTGACGAAGTTTGTAGTAAGCTTCAGATTGGAATATTGTTTAGTGGGGTGTGTTTTGTATAATTAATTATAAATTATGTTTGTTGTGCTAAGTGACCTGTATACCACCTGCTGACATTCTGATCACCTGACCTTAATAAAATTCACCTGGACAAACATCTTTTGAAGTCACCGGTCTAGAGGAAAAATACAATGTTGCTGCATTAAAGAGTAAAAAGATTACTTTAGATGTTCAGATCACAGATACCCTTAAAACCTAATAAATTTTTACATTGCTTCATACAAGTCTTGAGCGTTAAATGCACAAATGTCATGCAAGCAATACACATAATAGTTACAAAGCATCAGGTGGAAAGGGACCAAACGCGTTTTTTTTTATTCATTTAGTCATATTAAATATTGATATATAAATTAAAAAAAAAACAATATAAGAAAAAAATAAACCAAACAAAACGATAAAAAAAAAGAAAACAATCAAAGGCTAATAATAATAATAATACATAAGGAAATAGTAATATTTTAATATATATTTTTAAAATAATATTATATTCAGGTCAAAGATATCTTTTTAAACCTAATAATTTTTTAATGGTTCATACGTCAAGTTTTCATGACAAGTGCACAAATGACATTCAAGCAATACACAATACACAAAATACACAAAAGCACAAAAGGGCCACACATGTTTTTTTTTTTTTTAATTTCTGTTCTGTTTATTTAAAAGTCATATTAAGAATAATATAAAACAATAAAAAGTTGGAAATAAACAGAAACAAAAACAAATAATAATACCATATAAGTAAATAGAAATATTTTAATATCTTGTAAAAATTCATCCATTGACAAAAACTTGAAACCTTTAAAAAGGAAATGTTGGTCTAGGTTTCAATTTGTTATTGTTTTCATTTTTTTGTTTTGAATTTAATTTTTCTTTTTCACATTGTTACATCAAGTTTGAAACATAGCTAAATTTCTTTCAGAATCTATTACATCATATAAAATTGCATGGGAAAAAAAACATTAATCCTTTCATGAAAAAGGGGTTCTTTTTCAAAGAGGAGAATACAAGTATTTTGTGAAGATGATCATGATGATGAATACTGTTTTTTATTTTAAACTTTAATAATGACAAACTAGATATATTTCAATCTTTGTCATACAAGTGATTAAAAAAGAATAAAACTACTGGTTTTAAAATTAATGATTTTCTGAAAAACTTTGATTTCTTCATTTATTATTTTTTCTATTTTTCATTTTTTCGTTTAAAATAACATGTTCTTAATTGCTCAGTATTTTAAATTTTTATTTTTCAATCTTAATTTTGATTAAAAATTGTTTAATATTTGTAGAAAAATTATAATACACATGTTTAGAGAGGTATAATTGGATTAATACTAGAAAGAAATCACCCAAGGGCAATCTTCTGTACAGTTCTAATTAACACACCTGTATAGCACAGGATGTTTATTCAGTCAGGTAAAACATGTCTGTTAATTGATTATCGACAACAGTTAAAAAGATTCATAGGCAATTTGTTTTATTTCTTAATTCATTTATTCATTTTTATCAACATATAACCGATTTGTTACATTATAACAAATAGAGCCTATACAAGTATGTTGGAGTTATCTCCCCCTTATGCAGAAACGCTGATAGGGTCAATTCTTTAATTGACAGGAAAGGTGTAATAAAGTTATTAATTGGGCAATTACCATAAAGTGACAGGTCAATCAGCTGTTACAACTATTTAAACACTAATTACTGAGGCCATAAATAGACAATTGATTTACTAATGTTTGCCGATTTGTAACCTTCAAAATGACCACATACGATCTTGAAGTAAAGGATAAGGACTGAAAGGGTGATGTTAAGGGCATGAAGGGCACTGCAAAAGGCATAAGGGGCGCTGAAAGGGCATCAGGGGCGCTGCAAAGGGCACCAAGGGCACAGCGCCCTTCTAAAATGGGCTAGCGGGAACACTGATATACTGTACAGATGTTATAATTTGCTTGGTATTAATTTCCATGTTATTTAGATTTTACCCAATAAGGGAGATAATAGCCACGAATATTTCTCTGTAAATCTGAATATGAATGTATATAATGATGTCAAATAAAAATCAGCAAATATAAAATCCCGCAAATTAATCCAAGACTGAAAACTGCAAAATTTTGTACAGCGAATATATATATACTATTAGTAATTTTTTTTTTGCGAGTATGGAATTCTCAGCTTGTATTGCATTGAGTGCGATACAAGCTGACACTTAAGTGTCCACTCTTGATAGTTAAATTTAAAAATTTTAAAATGCTCGACAAGCCTCTCAATTAAAATTAAAATTCTAACTATCTCTAGTGGATAAAATATGGTAATGAACAGGATCTTGTGGTGTAATCTATATTTCTTAGCAACTCACCATGACATCCTTTATGTCATAATATATATTCTGTCGTAAAAGTGGGAGACAGTGAGTTGAGACCATAATATCTCAGACTGGTTAAAACAGATACTGGCTTGTCCACTTATACCCTATTAAGACCCACATATATGAATATGATTCTTATTTGAGACAACAAATTTACAGAATTAAGTGTCAACACTGTTCTAGATTATATGTTGAAAGATAATTATTACCTGGGCAGGTAATTCTGTCAGAATACGGGACTTTTGAAATCATATTCACTCCAGAAACAGATCTATTTTTATACGTAAAAAATTAACACATCAATACATTGAGAGGGAATCACTAATTAATGAACACTATTGAGCTAAGGGTGATTTATATTTAATCGATTTGTAGCGCTTCAGTTTAAGTTTTTTTCGTCAATTAAAATTTATTCAAAGAATTGCCACATGGGAAAAATTATAAATGCACTTCAATTTCATAAATAGTTTGTTTTTTGCTTGGTATATATTTATTTCAGTAGGTTTAGAGATCCAGTTTTCCTTCTAACTGGTATCCGAAGCGATCATTTCCACCTTCCTATCTCGAAATTGTCCAGTATTCTGTTGAGTCTTTATTTATCTTTTTACAATTTAGAAATTTTGTAAATATCAAATTAAAAATCCGAGGTCTGAATAGTTAAAAAAAAAACACAAGAAGTACAGTGGTCCCTATTCAAGTGGACCTAGTTGTCAAATGGGCTGATTTTTTTCTCTGAATGTCTCGTCGACTAGGCAAGATAATTATTATTATGTGTCATTTTGTTACAACTCTGGATAAAAAGTCTACCAATGTTGAACTATACCTGTTGACAAGGCCTGACTTACCCCCGTCTCCTTTCTAAATTCATTTGCATTTAAGTTGTTGAAAGTTATAGGCCAAAATAAAGAAATCCAAGATTTAGTTGCAGTACTTGCTACATGTGAACAAAATATCCCGAAAGTTCAGTTGGAATGGAGTTGCAGTTTAATAAATTAGCTATTTTTGGCTTGGTGAATCTCTCAAATCAGAAAATAAAAACAAAATCTCAAGTATAAGGTGCAGCAACTGAACACATAAACAAGCTATTACACTTTTTTTGTAAATAAACATGGAGGCAATATTTCAATTATTGATTCAGAAAATGATTAGAGTTATCTCCCATTGTTTTCAAAGATTGGTTGTGATACACTATCCTAATTTTTTTAAATCATACCTGTAGAAGTCTGTATTTTCAACCCATTAAACAATAAATGATGTATATGATCTGTTAATATGAAGAAATTCTGCAAGTAGAAAGTAAACATCATTAAAAATTTGCATAATCGGATCCTTGGGAGAGTTCAAGGCTGGTCTCCATGGTTTTTAAGTAGGAATAACAATTTGCCTTTTAAGGTTAAAGGTCCCCTTTTTCATTCCAGTGTTAAACCTATGGGAATTTTATGTTAAATCACCGGCCTTTATGCCTAGATGGTTCTTCACTAGTCTGCACCGTTAGCCACTAGTCTGATGCCTGAGACCAGCAAAAATTGATTTGGACTAGTGAGCATTTCAGAAAATTTGTATAGATAAATAGGAAATAACTTTGAAAAGTGACTTTCGGACAAGTAGCTGAAAATTTTTTGGCCCACACTGTTTCACCAAACTTTGCTTGCTTGTAAACTCTGAAATACAATGTATCACATTGTAGTGTGCAAATCCTCTAAATAATTGCGTGAAATAATATTTTTAGATATTTCCACAATATTTTTTGTTTTGGTAACATATACATGAACTTCTGAATAAATTACTATAGCTGTTTATTCTAATATATAGATTTTTTTTTCAGGAGCTCAGGCTACAGTCAGGCTAGGTGGTAGATAGGGGAAAGCCTGACCATTATCCATTTTAGCCAAAATGTGTGGAGAAAACACCATGCTCTATACTGTATAAAGACCCCTTCTATATTTTTCAAAGGAAAGCAGACTCACTGGGCATGCTGGAGGTACCTGCCCCTACCAATTTCTCCCCTTTTCCAGTGGCAATCAAAACTTTGTGCCCCAGTTGTCCCTTCCACCTTTATTTCTTTTCTTCTTTTACTTATAATTTTTTGAACTTGTTTTTGTCCTGATGTTGCTGAAATATTGCTCACTGGATGTTAAACTCTAACTAATCAATCAATCTAATATAAAGTATTTGCTCTAACGACAGCAGGTCAGTGTGTGTAGAAAAAAATATGCAGCTCACAAGAAAACTACTACATGTATAGCTTCACAGAATTAGTAAGAATTTAACAGTGTTATCCCAAAGCATATCATTGTCTTTCGATTGATAAGAGCTGGATTTTCATACCCCTTCTTTAAAGCTGATCATTGCTGAATTTTGTGACAGCAAGACAGCTCAGCAGTTCTAATGCAAATGCAAGAAATGCACCCAGATCATTAAGCAGGCTCCAGAGAGAATGCTTGTAGATGCTAAACTCAACCTGTCAGGATTATTGCGGGAACTTTTACTTATATTTATTGTTGATGCCTATTGTCGACGTCGTTCGATTGTTTACGTCGCCTTGGGCGGAAGTAACGTAGGATAGCAATAAAACTGTAGATTTTAATGGACGTTCGTTTTACTGATAGTAATAACTGTATAGTTAGAATACCGTACACAACCATTCACAATAATTTGTGATGACAGCAATTTTTGTCTGCATTGGACAAAAATTTCCTTACATGAAATCTCCCATTAAGAGGTTACAGGTAACAATTTTGATATTGTATTCCTGATGTATCTATCAACATCATTTCTTTTGCATGTCAAGTGGTAGACTGCATCACTTTAAGGTAGTTCGATCCTAATAAAAATTTCAGACAGAATTTTTTTCTTTACAGATATTTTGTAGGTCTTGACCTATATATTCCAAAAATAAAATAAAAATGATATGTCACTGATCATCTTTTCCTGTTATCTGGCTTTGAAAATCAGGCCAAATTCCGTATTTTTCAGCAACATTTACAAAGAATATATAGGGAATTGTGAGAACAAGCTTATTGTTTTTCTTTCGTATAAAATAAATATCAGACAGATTTTTTTTATTTTTTGATATTTCAGAGATATATACTTAGGCTATCTGTAACGCTGAAAAAATCCACATGTCACCGTTCGATTAAGAAAGTTATTTGATATAGTTTACGAAATAGACAATATTTACAGGAAAAGGGAGCTAATTCGCGGGAAAGTGTATGTCAACCTATTATTACGTCACAATGAATTGGCCAATACAGGATTATTCCGGCTTGAAAATGAAGTCAATTCCGCATCCGATTCGTGTTACACGAATGCGCCAATCGAATGCGCCGTGCATTAGTGTCGATCTACCTTAAATTAATGCAAAAGAAAGTATGTTGCTAGATTAAACACTAACTAATCAGAGAATCTCATTTAAAGCATGCATTTGGGTTTTTGAAATTTTCAAAAATGAGCGTTGTTAAATTATGTTAAATATGTGTTCTCTTGGTTTGTAAGAGTGTCCTAATAAAAATACCAGGATATCAGTAACATCTGTTAACATATTCTTACTGGCATTATTGTTATTAGTCTCACAGTAACGTAGGAATTAATCATCATACCCAGATATGACTTTAATATTGTTTTGATATGGTGGTCAAATAATAGAATTTGGGGAAACTTGAAAAACAATTTATGAATTGCAAGTCTGATTGACGAAAGTGGTAACTCAGATCAGCACTGCTTATTGAGTAACATAGGAATCATTTCTCGAATCATTTATTCTTTCTGATGGTATATCTAGAAAAGAGATGGTATTTCATCAAATCTTTGTTGGTAACGTAGGAATCGGTCACATGGGAATTTTTTCATAGTTAAAAAACAATCATCTGAGATTGATGGTAGTTTCTTCATAAACAAGTAGTGGAAATTCACAAATGCTTTGTTTCTTATAAGTATTGAACATTTTAGTCTGATCCCTTCATATAATTTTGATAGAGCATAGGTAACGTAGGAAACTTTCTTTTTTGGAACTTCAAAAACAACAGTGTTTATGAGTTCAATACCTTTTTATAGTTAAAGATTAATCTTGATACATGACTTTTGATTTCATATTGTTGGACAACATGTCTATTGATCTTTCAAAAATCAGTTTAAACTCTGAGGCAATTTTTAAGTAGCAGTCACGTACGAATCATGAAAAATCTTGACAAGTTTTCAATTTTTTTTCATTAAAAAAAAAAGAAAGTACCATGCATTTAAGGTGTCTCAGTGGTATTATTCTGCCATTTTTGTCTAATAATTGTTCATTTAGGTTTCATTCATTAAGAAATTAAACAAAATAGTTATTTAAAATGAAAAGAAAGTTCAAATGTATTTAAAATTTATATTCCTAATCATTTTTATAACATATTTGTTACAAAAACATGAGCTTAAACACGTGAGCTTTAAATCTGTTGCTGGATTTACAGAACACAGAAATTATTCAAGGGAGATAATTTGATAAAATAATTTAACAAAGATATCACTAGAGAAATTAACATTTTGCAATTTTTCTCATTTATTTCAACAGTGACCCCTAATTTTTATTTTTTATATGTAAACTACATAATGATAATTAAACACATGGAAATTATGAAAAAAATTTATAATAGATTTTTAAAACTATCCTCTCATACATGTCATATAGTCATTTTCCCTATCATTTCTATGTAAAATCCTGAAATTTTCAATTTCAGATTTCGCACTTAAATGCAAAGTGACCCCCAAATTTTATTTTACATTTTGAACAATAATACAATTATGATTCTACACAGGGAATTTCACAAAATTCTATAATAGGAAATTAATACCCTGCAGACACCTTAAACCTTTACTTTTTCAAAAATAATCAGCATGAAAGAAATGTGAAAACAAACAATTAATTCCATTATTTACTGTTTTAAGTAATAAAAAGTAATCCCCCCCAAAAAAAAAGCAATCTTGACATGCAAAATTTTGTGATAAAGTTATATAGAAAACACTACAAGTTTCAATAGAATGTGATATTTTAATTATTGAGGGCTTATTCAATCACAGTCGCTTGAATTTCTAGGTAAAAAAACGGCCAAAATTAGATAAAAATGCTCCTAGGATATATACAGTGGATTGAATTTCTAGGTAAAAAACCGGCCAAAAAAAGTTAAAAATGCTCCTAGGATATATATCCTAGGAGCATTTTTATCTATTTTTATATATCCTAGGAGCATTTTTATCTATTTTTGGCCATTTTTTTACCTGGAAATTCAAGCATTTTTATCTATTTTTGGCCGTTTTTTTTACCTAGAAATTAAAGCAACTGTGATTCAATTTCTAATTATTACCAGGAAAAACTATCACTGTAGTTTTATTTATAAATAATTCTTAAGTGCCGTTACTTCTGACAACTGTACGTAAATACATGGTTAAAAATGAGATTGACTGTAATATATGTACATTTCACTGAGCATATTAATACATTTATCACTGAAATTTCTATAGTGAGAGGGGAGACTATTTTTGGGACACTGGGATTTGCTAGTTTAAACTTCAGAAATCAGGATGGTCCTTTTAAAGGTGGGAATTCGGGATCTTAAAATGAAATAAACAGGGATTGGCAAAAAAATTGTTTCATAAATATGATCTTCCGGGATCGGGACTTTTTGTAAAATATGTCCATTATTTCTGAATTTCATTAGGGAAATAGATGAGACTACTTTGGGCTCCTTCTAGTGAATAGTTGACATCTCGGCCCGCGGACAAGTCGGACCAGGACCACTTGGACCGTCGAAAAGACAACTCGGACCGTGAAATTTTCAAAGTTGGTTTGTCTAAAAGGACAACTCGGACCGTCCAAAATATAAAGGTGGCTCGTCTGAAAGGACAAATCGGACAGTCGAAAAAAAATAGAAGGCAGCTCGTCTAAAAAGACAAATCGGACCGCCATAATCTAAAACATGGCTCTATAAAGTGTAACTGATTGTTAACATTAATTGGAACTCAAAATGTATTTTTAGTGTATTTTACTATCTCGAGATAATTACTTAATTAACGAAAATTGAATAGAACATAAACAAGACCATTATGTATGAATCAAAGAAAAATAAGTCAATCACTGAAAATTCAAGGATTGGTAATGAAAATAACACAAGCACGTTACTCGAAATTCATCATCAAAAGGAATAATTAATTAATGAAAATTATAAAAGGACTTGTTTATATATAAAAAAAACATAAGCTCGTTATTTATAAAGGCAAACTTCGCCGTTCCTAACACAAGAAAGCTAGAGAAACCCAATGAGAAAACGCGGCTGTTCTCACTGTGGCAGCAGTCTGCCAATAATCAGTCATCTACTTAAAGAAGTGTGGTGAAATTTACGGCCCAACAGTAGAGTGACTTTAGTGCTATAATTATTACTGGACAATAACATTTATTTACTGTCGTGAACATTATGATATTATATATAATATACCACTTATAACTTATGCTATTTAGTGCTTTTCTTGTGCATTGAATGAAGTTTTTGAATCACGGATATTCAGTTTGAATGGTCATGACTGAATTAAGCAATAAAAAATATAACAAACTTGTTTTTTCCTTATCGATGTATACAGTGAACTCAGAATATAAACAAATAAAATTTACTAATTCTAGGCTTCTGCCGATGGTCTGAGGGGTAAGAATTGCCTGTTTTTTAAATTGTAAAAAATTCAGCAGAACACATCTACAGTTTCTTTTTTTCCACCCTGTGTAATCCTAATGTCTTTAATGACGGTCCGACTTGTCTTACACTATGCAATACAAAACAAAATCACACATTCAGATGTTCCTCGATAGTCCGAGTAGTGCCTGTCTCCATGGGCCGACTTGTCCTTTTTGTCAAAATTTACGGTCTGAGTGGTCCTGGTCCGAGTTGTCCGCGGGCCGAGTTGTCCTGCACCCCTTCTAGTCTATTTTGAGCTTTGAAGGATTACAGAAAAAATGAATAAATGTCAGCTTATCTAGTTATTACACATGCATAGTTATTTTTTCAATATTTTGATCAAAACAAACCAAGCAAATTTGTCTGATCTACATCACGATCTTGCCGATTCTAAAATATTTTGTTTAGTGTGAGCAGGTGAGTGCTTTTTTGTAACAATAATGCACGTACTGGCATCATATTCATCATTTTGAACAAGTCTCCCTTTGGCTAGCCTTAAGGGCTATTGAATCTGAACATGATTTGTGTCTGCAATCCGTTCCATTGAAAATAAAGGAAGTTTTCTTATGTTTTTGCTGGGAGATTAATCACTTGTCAACAAAACAATCATGTGACATGTTCCATTTTGAAGGTCATGTGATCAAAATAGAATATTTTGAAAGACGTAATTTCATTGGTTACTCTTCACAGGAAGTCTATTTCTATTGGATTAATTTTGAACGACACGAAATTCAACATGGAAAATGAACAACACTGCAATGTGCACAGGAAAAGTTGAAGATGTGACAGATAAACTAGACAATTTTTACTTAATTCCATTTATTTGAATGTGTAAATAATGGCGGGCCTCATTTCAAACGAAGACAATCCGGCCAAGATCGATGCGATGTGGGAATCGCTCAATGTGTATGGTTCAGATAAAGTTGCAACTTCAACTCCAAATGGACCAACAGAAGCTCGCCCTCTCCGAAGAAAAAGTAGACGCTCATGGTTTGATAAAAAGTCAACAAAATATGAGATTGCTGTCGAAAAGAAACAAAGTTCAAAGGGTCGAAAAAAGAGCGAGGTTGAAGACGAAATTTTGTTACTTACACATTTTACAAATCCACCCAAAATCAGTTTTGGAAACATCAAATTAGGAACACAAAAAACTAGGACTCTTATTATAAGAAATCCACATGATTACGAACAATCTGTTAAGGTTGAAAAGTTTCCGCACAAGAGAAATTTTACTGCAGAAAATTTAGAATTTGCAGTAGAACCAAAAGGGACATTTTTATTTGAAATTCTATGGGAACCTCGAGAAGAGGGCAACTTCAGAGAGATGATTTTGTTTGTTGTGGACAATTCATACAGACTACAAGGATTTGTATTTGGTACTGTTGAAGCACCACCAAAGAAAAAGTTGGCAGTACGTAATTTCAGTGGAAACCTTTAATATGGAACACACCAATGACCTAGAAACCATAACATAACCCTCAGTCTGCTGTAATAACTTTTGGGATTCAAGCCTGAGATGTTTTTTGATATTGCCTTGCCTGGCAATATAAAAAAAAATCATTTCTGGTTTCGAATTTCAAAATTAGATTTAGGGTTATTAACCCTTTCCTTTATAAAGACGCCTTTAGTCCCCCCTCTTTTCAGGGCTATAGGAGGGTGCTGTATAAGGGTCTCCTGGGGGTTCGAAGGGGGCACAAGCCCCCTGGCCGGAAAGCAAGTGTTTTGGGCCATACATCCCAGACAAATCGAAAAGTCTAGAGGCCTTGCAGGACAATCACTCAGGCAAATAAGCAAAACCTGCCACACGGAATATAAATTTACAGGACAGACAGTCTCATTGCATATAGGAAAAGTCATTTTTTTACCTGACATTCGGTCCTGTTGACTGATAATTTTTGTCAGACCTACTCAAGTTTTGCCTGATTTGTCCTTCGGTCAGACAGTTTTTGATATGTCTGACATCCTCGCTAGATAGCCTAGCCTATAGCTCGTAATGTGGATTTTTGGATTTTGGTGAGTTGCTCTGCAGATTTAAAAAAACAATTTGAAACCTGAATTTGGAGGACAAAAGTTTTTAAAAAATGCATTTTTTTTGGTCCCTTTGAGGCCCCCTGTTGTCTCCATGGCAACAAGGAACCAGGTTGTGAAAGCATTTTTCTGAAGACATTAGGCCAGTGTGTACTTTCACCAAGTATGAACCTTCTGGGTTGAATTTCAAAGAAACTAGAACATTTTGATTTTCTAGCTCAATTCAGAATGGTCAAAAATTGACTTTTGAGCCAAGTCTCAGAGAGGAAAGGGTTAATATGATAACCTATGAACATGATGAATATCATTTGTAAAAACCATAAAGCAGATACAAAAGGGCTAAACATTTTCACTCATAGTTTGAGATTCATCTGAAACCTACATTTGTAACAAGGCTTTTCTCGTTTGACTGCCAAGAGTGCTTTCCAAGGATCACCCTTGGTTTTGCTGGTGATTTGCAGAAGCTGTAGGCCTCTTATCATCAAAAGTAATGGGCCATTAGTTGGAGGTATTGGGCCCACATTGCTATCCAGGGGGCAAAGCTTCCAGGAAAAAATGATTTTCATCAATTCTACCACTCTGTGATCACTTTAAGCATTTTTAGAGGTGATACAGTACAGCCAGAGCAGAGACTTACCATGATAAACACTGTGATAGACATATCACTCTAAATTTTTTAATGAATATATCTTTTTTCCTGATTGATCTATCCACATAATTTCTTTTGCATATCAAGTGGTAGAATGCATCACTCTAAATGCAAAAGAAATCATGTTGACAGATC
>MJUU01044693.1:103157-120889 GCA_002080025.1 Modiolus philippinarum
ATTTGAAATCAGTATGCTTATTTAATAGAACATCGATCATACATCATGTTAAGCAAAAAATATTGATAGGTCAGTGTGCTTGTTTTGAGATTAAAGTGCCTGAAATTTTGACGGGAAACCGAACTCCTCTACATTTTTCATTTACTTTGCATTAGGGCAATCGACCTTTGAAATACAATGAAGATATATCAAGAATTTGATCAAATTTTGTTAGAAGTGTATTCAAGATGTATACAAACATATTTTGAAAAGAAAATTGAGGGTCAGTGTGCAAAATTTTTTTAATGCATCATGAATGATAAAAAGTGAGAATCCCGAAAGTCAGAGACAGTTTCAAAAATCTGAGGAGTGACCATCCTTAAGGATGTAGTAAGGTGAAATTTTATAAATCTACGATTTTAAATTGATGCCCTAAATGGAAAGAGCATTGTTAAAGGAATAAAGTAAGCTAAAAATATTGATAGGTTATGGGCATTGTTTTCAAGATATTTCACATTTTATGAAATGGCGGGAAAGGCTCTCTTTGACTTTTACCTTAGTATAGCATGGACACAATATTAATTTGTTTCACATGGAAGGAAAATCTACAATCTAATACCATCTTGGTTACTGACTTAAAATGAGCTTCTGGAGACTCTGATGACTAGAAAATTGGGTGTAATGGGGCAAAATATTTAACATAGTAATGTTTAGCGGGAGCACCCCTTGATCAATCTCTCAAAATTATGTTTGTCATTTTCTCTCCTTTCAATATTGTGGTCATGGAAATAGTAGTCTACCTGTATTGGGTTTTATATGTATATTTATTATACTATAGGGACACGAGACAGATAAAGGGGAGGTTTGGGTACCCATAAACCGGTTTAACCCTTCCGCTGACTTTTGCTACATGTAGTGCCAGTACTAGGTCCAGCTGTCCTGAGTTCCTATTGTTGTTTACGTGCGTCTTTTGGCTTCTTTATGTTTTCCTGTGTAGATCACTGGCAGATTGTGGCATGTGATTATAATATTCAGCCATTGTACATGTGTCCTTTTATCCTCTGTGTTACAACATGTATAGCTAAGTACTTTCAGGTTATTCAAGTGAGCATGTTTTGTGAAGGACCCCAAACAGCAGCTTTTGTAAAGGACCCCTAAACATCATTGCTGTGATGTTCGCATGGTTCAGTTTGATCTGTGAAAGTTTTAGAAGAGACGACATGATGCCAAGTGATAGCTATAGCTTGACACCCTGACCTTTTTGGTTTGGGTGAGCTAATATTTATTCTAGCAATACATTTTCTATGCATGCAAATAAGGGAAATCTTCTGGGACCTAGTGACTATCCATGAGGCATCCACTGGTAAAATTTAAATTTCTAGTACCTGTTTTACATGTAGTATCTCAGATCTTGACTTTAATACAAACTTTAAACGAAGTCAATCATGAATGTGTTGTAGGTCCATATGACATAATTCTTATCAAGATCCTTGTGACAATCAAAGACACATCTGCTGACAAAGTATAATTCCTCTACCTGATCTGGTACCTTGAATATGGACATAAACACAAACTTTAACTTGAGTCACTCAAGCATGAAACATAGGTCAATATGTCCAAATTCTTATCAGGAACCTTGTGACTATCAACGATGCATGACTGATAAAAATACTATTTCTATACCTGTTCTGGTATCTTAGATTTGGATTCGAACATCATTGTAAACCAGAGTCACTCATGCATGAAATGTAAGTCAAAGTGACCTTATTCTTATCAGTAACCTTGTGACTATCAAAGATGTATTGATTGTCAAAATATTTCTATACCTGGTTTTGTTTTTAAGATATAGACTAGACCAGAACACAATTTTTAACCAGAGTCACTCATGCATAAAATGTAGGTCAAAGTGACATAATTCTTATGAAGAACCATGTCAAAGATGCAATGATTGACAAAATAATATTTTTATACCTGCTCTTGTTTTTAAGATAAAATATAGCTAGAACATAACTTTTTACCAGTGACTCATGCATGAAATGTGGTCAAACAACTAAATACCGAAGTTACTGTGAATTTAAATTCTGCATATGCGCATTTCGACAACCTATGTCTCTTCAGTGCAGATAAAATCTAAATGTTGGAAGACCATAAACTCAAAGGTGTTTAAAAACTGATAGAGAACAAATAACCAAATATGATCTAATTTAATTTGATCTGGATAAAATCGGAGAAATCCGAATGACCTTTACAAATTGCAAAAACCTCACCTTACTGCATCCTTAAGTCACATCCAGGTGCTATCCATTATACATGTAAGAGAGATATAGAATCCACAACAGTATCGAGTGAGAAACAACATTTCTACGCTAGAGATAGTTATATTTTCAAATTTTTATAAAAAGGCAAGGCTTGCCGAGTGTTTAAAATATTTGAAAATTCAACCTTCAAGAGTGTAGAAATGTCGTTTCTCACGAGATACAGCTGTCGATTTTATTTCTCTAATGCTTTCAAGGAGATTTTGGACAAGAACATGACCCCCCCCCCTTTTCTGGTCATCCAAAATAATTTGTGTTTTCTTTGAGCGCGAGGTCATCAGGCATGGTCGCCTTTTTCTTGACGTCGCAATGGTCAAGTCAGGAAAATGGGAAACATATTTGACGTCATAATGGAATTTCATCCAATCACTTGCCGAGAACAGCATTCTCTCTAGAGAGGAGAAACATATTTCTCAAACTGTTCAGCAAATGTGAAAACAGGACAGAAATTAGAGAACAAAATTTTTTTGTTTCTTTATCCTGGATTATATTCTTTCAAAACAACATGAAATGATGTACTAATGTTTACAATTATTTTATGATAGCTTTACCAAAGCATCCATTACCTTTTGCTTCCAAGAACATGTACTATGATGAGAGATGGATGGAGAAACAGGAAAGGGGATTTGTCCACTGGTTAAATTTTGTTTTGACTCCACCAGATGAGTATCAACAGACTAAAAAAGTTAAAGGTTAGTTTGCACACAAGACTTAAAACACAATTATTCAGAATTTCATGAGAACATTAAGACTGAGGATTCACTTTTTGATGAGAGAATCAAACCAAAGTATTCAGATCTTTATGAGAACATTCTGATGGGGATTCACATCTCTATGAGATTCAGTTTTCATGAAAACAGTTTGACTTCAGATTCACATTTTGATGAAAACATTAAATGTAAGGATTTAATTTTTCTGGAGAACATTCTGATATCAAATTCGCATTTTGATGAGAAAAATTAAATATAAGCTTGATATGGATTCAATTTTTCTAGAGAACAGATTCACATTGTGATGACAACACTAAAATTTAGGATTAAGATGTTAATGAGAACATTCTGACTTAAGATTTACATTTTGATAAGAACATAAAACCTAAGTATTCAGATTTTTATGAGAACTTTCTGATGGAGGATTCACATTTTGATGAGGATCATAAATATAGTGATTCAGTTTTCATGAGAACATTCTGACTGAAGATTCAATTTTTATGAGAACATTTCGCTAATAGAATCAAATTTTCAGTCATGTGACTTATCTTTGTTACTCTTTGTGAAAAGGTGTAAAACAACAGAAGGAAGAATTTGAAATTTTTATTAGTCTGTAGATCCATAGGTAAAAGTTACTTCACGCGATTAAAATCTATTTGGTTGTAATATTTTCAGTGGATGCTGGTAGCTTGTGTGTAGACAGTGGTAGAAACAATGTAAAATTAGCACCTACTCGGGAGGTGTTGTCATTTAGAGCATATGCTGAACAGAGGAGACTAAATCAACTTAGACGAGCAGCATGTCGAATGTTTCAGTCTGAGGAAGTTGTACGAGTAATACAGAAGGTGGAAGTTGAAGTTGAAAGTTGTCGGTTGTATATACGGAAGGACAGAAAAGTTCATGCAGATCTTGGTAAAATATGTCTTACATATTGCTGTAAAGTTAGGGCTATTCCATTTAAATCTACCACCCAGATGGGGGAACATCATACATTTTGGACCTCACCACCAACAGAAAAAATATTATTTCTCCCATTAGTCAATGATTCTGACATCTGGCTGACCCCCAGAACCAAGAGAAAAAAAAAACTGGGACCCCAGGTGGTAAATTTTTCTTGAATAGCCCTTATTGACAGGAACCTGTGTTCCTTCAACATGACAAGTGTATTCTAAAGTAGCAAGAAATACACTGTTTGGTTCTATAAATATTGTAGTGAATTTATAATCTGCTTAAAATTGGAACAGATAAGATGACAAGAAAAGTGAGCAATGACATACTGTCTCAAAAAAAAACATTCAAGGGGCTTGTGTACAGGATTTGCAGAGTTTCTTGAAATCCTTGAAACTACCATTTTATTGAAAGGGATTTTGTAGTTGTCTTCTGAAAATATATTCTATTTAATATATAGATAGCAGTGATTTATCGAGTTTTCTCAGTTAAATAAATGTCATATTGTCACCGGTGAAAATAAAGGATTTCTAGTCACCAGATGAGGACGTCTCAATGAAGCAACGTCACAATATCTCTTCAATGTTGTCGCCAAGTAAACAACTGGCGTATTGAAAGGAAAAAATAATCTGCACCTTAAATCTCGGTTGTTGGGTAGAAAATGTATATAATAAAAAGCATAACTAATTGACCATCATGAATATCAAGAAAAATGTCATTCGTGTCGATCAACGCAGCAGATTAAACATGTTGCGGAACAAAGTTTTGCAACTCTTTTAATCCTTCTGCATTGTTCGGCACTCATGACAATTTTCTTCCTTGGTGGTCCAGAATTGTCCAATACAATTTTTATAGATGTACATGTATTAAAGAGCAGTGTTTGCTTTCTGTATGACCATTTCCATTTGTTTGTGTTGTCAGGAAAATCGCCTCTGAATAGATTTGGCACAAAAATTTTACAAGACTATATGAATCTAGCACCGGTGAAAAGGCAAGATCAAGAAATCCCAGACACCCAAGGGTAAAATTTGAATATTTCTCTGATGAGGCTTGCAGAGTGAAAGAACCATTGAAATCTTACCCAAGGGTGTCTGAGATTTCTAAAACATGCATTTCCAACGGTGTTTGATTCATTTTCTCATAAAAACGTCTTTTGGCGCCATCATGTTGTCCTGACCATCCCCCATTACTAAGCAACTCACCATGACGTCAATGATGTCATAGTATGCACGAGGCTGTCTCGCATGGGGTGGTGTGAGACAGAAAAATCTCACACCGCTAAAAATAGGAACTGACCTGTCTCAAAAGTGAGAATTGTTTTTCCTCTAGACATTAATAATTAGAGATCAGAACAAATTTTCCAAAAAATGTCAAAATTAAATTAGAAATAAGAGATGGTTATACCATCCAACTTTGCAGGTTCATGGTGTCAGTCCACCCGTACTTGCGTCCATCTACCGTCTTTCTATACCCAAACGCTGGTATCCACCACTCCTCCTAAACCACTGATTGGAATTTCATGAAACTTATGAATGAGCTTATTAACATATTGTAGATGTGCACTATGTATTTTATTTTCCAGTGATTGATTTTTTTCCAGATGTTTAAGAAATTTCAGGAAGAGGTGGTGGCAGGAGGTATCCATGGCCCACTAGGCCACAGTAGCTCTAGTTGATTCTATTAGGGGTATTAAATAAAATGAGACAAGAGAACAAAATAAAAATATCAAAATTGAAATATTACATTAGATCTATATCTTTTGATATGTGATTTACTGTAACAGATTATTGATGTACTCAGGATTTAGAAGTTGTTCCTCAGTAGAGATAGAAAAACAAAATCCACAAATCAAAAGAGAAAAGCCATAAGACTCTATTACAAATAGCAAAGCTCAAACCTTATATCATTACAGCAAACCATTGTGAAAATCTCACAAACTGAAAAAATTTCCAAGTATAAAATATTAATCGCGTTTCACTGATTATTTTTTCATAATTGCTTTCACAATGGAACACGTTTGTATATTTTCAGGTTTGAAACAAGCCATATTAGATATGTTACTGTCATTTAATCCCCTGTGGTTGAGAATTTGTCTTGAGGTAAGAATTATTCAAGATACCTGAATGATGTACAGTCTATGTGACAAAATTAGTCAAAACAGGCAGCTTTTGTTATGCATTTTATGTAGAATCAAATCTTCAAGAAAAAAATCCAAACTTAAGATGATTGCAAATTTTTCATAGAATTCTCCAGAAATTTTGCCTTAACAGTTTTTTTCCCATTCATTTGAATATAATTTTCATATCTTGGTTTCTTTAACACTTATGATCATGTTATTTTGTGTACTGCTGTATTATAATGACATGATACACATACAAACAGAATGAGGTCTCTTAGGCCTACTTTTGTACTGTTTGACATTGGATCATATAATCTTGATTACAAATGTATCATAGTGAGGAAGCAAGCTTCCAGTACAAATTAAGTCACTTTGATCTACTTTTAATGCATCACTGACTTAGGGCAAAATTTTATATTTTACTTAATATCTTGTTTTAATTCTTGTGGGAAACATGCTTTTTGGATGAATTTTAGTCAAAACAAATATTTTCAATGGTTATATTTGAAATAATCTTAATTAACACCAAATTATAATGACAGTGGAGTGAACAGGCAAGACACTAGGTTCCATGGAACCTTTATCAAATTATTAGAAGGTTGCCTAGCAATGCTTTTCTAATGTCATGACCCTGTCAGCTGAAATGCACTATAGAAGAAAAACAAATTCTCTTTTTAAAACCAAATCTATCAAAATCATTGAATTAAAGCAATAAAGTTGTGAGAGAATAAAGTTATTCACATGTGAAAGAACTTGATGATCATTTAAAGTAGATAGACACTAATATTCATATCCATGAGATTTTGCTGTAAGCCTGCGCAATTGAAGAACCAGTCCTACCAACCTGAAATCTGTAATAAAAAATATGGGTCATCATGCTTGTTTTTGCTTGAACAGAGGTCAAAGTATGCTCATTTTTGGCCATTTTTCACCTAAATTTACATAGAATGCACGGGGAAAATATAGGAAGGTAATTTTCAGCTTAATGAAAATGAACCTTTTATCCATGAGAATTTTATATATTTTTATCAATAAATAGTTTGTGATCTGAACTATTGATTACAGCGAAAAAATTTATTTGTCACCATGCTTTTAACAGATATTTTATAAAGTGTCTGGATTCAACATTATTTACAGGAAAAGGGAGCTAACTCGCTGCCAAGTTGGCAAAATGTGACGTTTCCCATCTGTCAGTGAATTATGACGTCACAAAGGAAAAGCTATGCAATTACTGTTCGGGCCCGAGTATCAAACCTTAAACCCCTAACCAACTCATAGTTTTTCAAATGTGCGAGTGAATTGCGCAGCGCAACAGTGTCTATCTACCTTAAAAGAATTATTTAAGAAAAGCGATGTCCCATCCACCTAAACGCAAATTAAAACAATTTGAAACTTTGGGTAATTCCAGAAGAAGACTGAAGAATAGTATTTGTTTGAATCTTATACGATTAAATAAAGTTTGTCATTGCAAATGTGAAAATATCCCCGCCTCTGTCTTCTTTTTTTTTAATCATTTTTATTGTTTGACATGTATATATATTGATTGTTTTACCTTTTATCGCAGTTCCACAAGAATTTTAACTTGTTTGTTTATTTATTGAAAATATTGTTTAACTGATTTGGAAATGGATAGCTGTTCTAACAGTGAATAAATGTGTGAAGTAAATACACATACATCATAACTGTCAGTAACTGCCAGCATTTGTCCAGACAGTACCTGTATGTATTGTCTTCATGTTTTATGTACTTCATTGTAAGGGTACTTGTCTTGATAAGTTGGACTTTTTTCTGGTTTGATTCTTACTGTGAGTTTTGTGTATTTATTTTTAGCCATTCACCACACATAGGGGGAGGGTTTGGATCCAAGAAAATGAGTTTAACCCTACCGCAATTTTTTGCGCCTGTCCCAAGTCAGGAATATGTTGGTCATTGGCTTGTCCTTGTCTTCTTATAAAATTTTAGTTTCTTGATGTTTGGGTTATTGGATGTGGTTTGTTTCCATTGATTTATTCACTTTTTTACCTTTTCTGGGCCATTTAGGGCTTACTATATGGTGTGAGGTTCCTCACTGTGTTGAAGACCATATGGTGACCCCTAGATGTTTTGTTTTTGGTCGTTTTAACCTGGATATGGGATGTTGTCTCCTTGACATTTACCCCATTTCCTTTCTTTTTCATACATAGCATTTCTTCTGAAAAAAAAAAACATGGAAATTTAAATGAATTAATTTTTTTGCAGACGACATTTGGTGAAATGATCCCTCTACAGACCAATGGAGATGTGATTGGTTTGTCACGTTTTATCATCACCAGACTACTTGGGAATCCAGAGATTGCTCAAGAATTTTCTCATCCGTCAGTACCACATCTTTATAAAGATGGTAAATATTGAACTTCCAACTTATTATACACTTACTGATAAAAATTTAGAATGGATAGATTTTTCTCAGACAAAAATACGATTACTTTAACAAATTTATCTTACTATATAAACCAAACAGTCTTTGAAATTAATCACTGTATAAAGATTTAAAATAATACAATTTCTGAAATTTGATTGAAAGTCTCAATTTGTTTTAGATTATGCAAGTATAATGAAATGTTCTCTAACCCTTTCACCGATAGTGTCCCAGGCGGAAGTAACTCTGAGATGATGGCTTCCCTGACAGAGCGAACACATTGATGAGTGCTACACTTTAAATATCTCTGAAAAATTCATTTCTGGAAGTTGAATCTTAAATTTTTTTGCTCGTGAATAAACGATAATAGACCTTTGTATTTTATTTATTTTCAAGTCAACTACAGATATATTTTTTCGTGAATATTTGAAAACCACGCACGAAATTTGTCCGATTTTGGAAAAATTTGTATTTCCTTTAAAAATTCCTAAAGAAATTTTCCAAAAATGAGAAAGTGAACAATTCAACAATACGATACTCTTTCGTTATGATTTCCTGGCTAAAATTCTTATTTCTGTCGAAATTTTATAATCCTGTGTTCAAAAAATCGCGAAGAATTTCATCCAAATTTTTTCATGAACTTTGAATTTGTGTAAAAATCCACATTTTTCGTCCTTTTTCCATCCAGTTTTTTGCAACCGAAGCATCATTCTTATTTACATCCGGGAAATTTATCAAAGAAAGACAACGCTAGTCTAAATCAATATACGAGACGGGAAATTCAAACACATATTGAATCCCGCTAGAGCGGGACTCGTCATCAGTTGTCTGAAGCGAGAAAACCGCTGTAGCGGGACTCGTCGGTGAAAGGGTCAATAATATTGCATTAGTAAAATAAGTCTTACAATCATTCATCATGAAATGTTTTACATCATCGGGTGAAAGCCAGTATCATCTGTGAGGATTATATATCAAATTTTATGAAAAATTTTAAACCTTAGAAATAACAAGCCTCTGTATAGGTCAGTTTTTTAGCTGACCTGACCCAAAGGGTCAGTGTGAGCTATTGCCATCACTTGGAGTCCGTCCGTCGTCTGTTAACTTTTCACATTTTTATCTTCTCCTCTGAAACCACTAAGCAAATTCAACCAAACTTTGCAGTAATGATGTATGGAAGGTCCTTTACAAAGATTGCTAATTTTGTTCCAATCCGATAATAAATATATCCGCAGCACGGAACTTAGGTTTAACATTGGACCTTATGGGAAAAATCACATTTTCATCTTCTGCTCTGAAACCACTGAAGCAAATTCAACCAAACTTTACAGAAATCATGTACTAAAGGTCCTTAACAAAGATTGCCCATTTCGTTCCGATCTGACAGAAAACATGGCCGCCAGCATGGAACATGGTTTAACATTGGACCCTATGGTAAATCACATTTTCATCTGCTCTGAAACCACTTAAGTAAATTCAACCAAATTTTACAGGAATGATGTACTAAAGGTCCTTAACATAGATTTTTCATTTCGTTCCGATCTGATAAAAAACATGGGTGCCAGTGCAGAACTTAGGTTTAACATTAGACCCTACGGGAAGTGATGGGAGAATTCATATTTTCATTTTCTCTGCTGAAATCACTGAAGCAAATTCAACCAAACTTTACAGGAATGATGTACTAAAGGTCCTTAACAAAGATTGCTCATTTTGTTCTGATCTGAATAACAACATGGCCGCCAGCGCGTGGCTTAGTTTTAACATTGGACCCTATGGGAAAAATCACATTTTCATCTTCTTCTCTGAAACCGCTGAAGCAAATTCAATCAAACTTTACAGGAATTATGTACTCAAAGTCCTAAACAAAGATTGATCATTCTGTTTTGATCCGATAAAAAAACATGGCCGCCAGCAAAGATCATAGTTTTACATTGAACCCTTTGGGAAAAATCACATTTTTATCTTCTTATCTGAAACTGCTGGAGCAAATTCAACCAAACTTTACAGGAATGATGTACTAAAGGACTTTAACAAATATTGCTCATTTTCTTCCGATCTGATAATGCTCATTTTGTTCCAATCTGATAAAAAACATGGCTGCCAGAATGGAACATAGTTTAACATTGCAGCCTATGAGAAAATCATTCCTTTTCATCATCTTCTCAAGTAAATTTAACTAAACTGTATTTGAATGATGTATAGAACTCCTTTGCAAAGATTACTCATTTCAAAAGGATCAGACAAAAAACATTAGTGCTAATTAGACTCCAATGGCAAAAAACATTATTTTTGGTCATGCATGGCAAAGAAGCATTTTGTCAGGTGAGCAATACAGGCTCAGTCTCTGAGCCTCTAGTTCTGAATACTGTTCTTTTGATATGAAAAAGGAAATAATAGAAGAGTTTTTTTTTTTTAAAGAGCACTATCCACCAATTAAATGCATGGCAATTAATATTGATGACTGTTTATGTCTATCAGTCAAAGGTTTTGCTGAATATTTCACAGCAGCAATGCAGCAAACAATTTCACATCTTTTTCAGGATACGCTGAAGCTATAAATAAACATTTGTTGAAAAAGTTCCTCATATTGATATTCTTTTTGGACCATGCCAAATCCAAGAGACTAGTTCCCCAGGATCCTTGCCTGTTTTGTAAAGATGTTGAGTATAAGGTGAGTTTGTGTTAAGAGGTAGTCTGTAGAAAATAAAATTTTTGAGTCACTTGTCCTGAGCACTTACAACTCTTTACAAAAGCAATATTAAAATAGTTACAAAATAAACCCTTGCACTATTGCTGGAAATGAGAAAAAAATCTTATGGACACAGGCAAGCAAAATAAAAGAAAAAGAAAAAAATCAAGAAAGGAATATAATTATATAGATAGCAATGAAATATCTAGTTTTCTCAGTTAAATAAAAACTCATATTGTCACCGGTGAAAATAAAGGATTTCTAGTCACTGGATGACATCTTGATGAAGCGACGTCACAAAATCTCTTCAATGTCGTCGTCAAGTAAACAACTGGTGTATTGAAATGAAAAAAAAAAATCCGCATCTAAACCTCGGTTTTTGAGTAGAAAATCTATATAATAAAAAGCATAACTAGTCGACCATCATGAATATCAATAAAAATGTCACTCATGTTGATCAACGCAGTGGATTAAACTCGTTGCGGAACAAAGTTCCACAACTCGTTTAATCCTTCTGCGTTGTTCGGCACTTGTGACATTTTCATTGATATTCAAGACTGTCAATTAGTTATACTGTTTATATCATACCAAACATGGGTGGTTGTGGCAGTATTTTTGTCAAGAAGCTTCCTAAAAGGTTCCCAACTAATATCTTGGAACAAAATAACACCCTGTCTTCAAACTTGGCATGTAAATTGTTTGCCACAAAATTCAAGTCAGGTTCAATTTTCCCTTTAGAGGTTCAAATAGTTCTAGAGCTGTGCTCCTTGAAAAAGTAGAAAATTTGAAGTTTCCGATCTAATAACTGCAGACTGTATTGTCAGAATAATTTATATTTTACAATTGTAGACTTGTAAATCCTTGTTGATAGAGTTTTCAAGAGATTATCTGGCAGGTGAAGGTGACATTACCCGCCATCTTGGTTACCTTGGATACCAGATCAAACATACACAGACGGCCATTGATGAATTTGATTATGCTGTAACCAATCTTGCAACTGATCTGAGAGACGGAATAAGATTAACGTAGGTTTTACTTGTATTACTATTTCTTGTAAAATGAGTATTTATTGTAAAGCAGAATATGTATTTGTTCATAACAGTAGTCAGACACTTATCTAAAAGGATATAGAGTAAGTGAACTTCAGAACAAAAAT
This sequence comes from Modiolus philippinarum, assembly GCA_002080025.1. NCBI lineage: Eukaryota > Metazoa > Mollusca > Bivalvia > Mytilida > Modiolidae > Modiolus > Modiolus philippinarum. The sequence continues at coordinate 115,469 of MJUU01044693.1, forward strand.
CCAGACAATACAAGGACTTACAAAATAATTAAGTCAATCGTAAAGGTGCATGAGGCCTACAAGAATAACCAAACTGCTAATGATAAATTTAAGTGGCCACTACCACTCATTTGAGCAGAACTTGAGTCACGATGTTGATCAGTGGTATTATGTTAATTTTGGCCCATGATTGTGGCATTATCAAACAGGGGAAAATAATCTTCCAAACAGAGTTACATGTATCTGGTCGTCCTCAATATTTTGAGGTGGGGCCAAATTTATGATTCTTTCATACAGTGATACGTGTATCACCATTTATACAAATTTTAGATATTCCCAATCTCTACTTTATAAATGTATGTACATGTGCTAATATCTGTTACAGACGAGTTTTGGAGATATTAAGTGAAGATCATACAATGACAAAGAGAATGAGAGCACCTGCTATAAGTCGTTTGCAGAAAATACACAATATGGATTTGGTATTTAAAACCCTAGAAAAACAAGGGGTTACTGTTGATCAGAATGGTAAGATTTATATAAAAAGATTGGATATGGGGATAATGTTAATTAAGACATTGACCAATTGCTACATAAAAAAGATAATGCAAAACGAATTAACAAAGCCAATGAGTAGTTGAAAAATATTAAAGTCTCTGAAGCCTGTCTATATCAGCTTAATATGCAATTAGAAACTTCTGTTCATTGGATGTTATATCTGATGTGGTGCATCCCAAAGCAGTGGATAGTGGTATACCCTTTCTAGGAAGGGTAGCCAGGTCATAATATAGAAAGCCTGACTCTACAATTTTGTAGAACCAATTTCTTCTGTTTAACAATGACAATCAAAACTTTTTGCGCCTATTGTCCCTTCACCTTTACTTCTTTCCTCTTTTTAGCTCACCTGGCCTATGCCAGGGTGAGCTTTTGCCATCACTTGGCGTCTGGCAACCGTCGTCCGTCTGGCATAAACTTTTCATTCAAAGATCTTCTCCTCTGAAACTACTGGGCCAATTGGAACCAAAATAGTCCTTGGGTGGTCCCCTTAAAAAAAAGGTATCCGGCAGGGCCATACCTCATCCAAGATGGCTGCCAGCGGGGAACATAGTTTTAACATTCAAAGATCTTCTTCTCAGAAACCACCAGTCCAGTTATAACCAAACTTAGTCACAATGGTCCTTAGATGGTCCTTTCCAAAAAAGGTATCTGGCAGGTCCGTACCTAATTCAAGATGGCCCCCAGCAGGGAACTTAGTTTTTATATTGGACCCTATTGGAAAGACATTCAAAGATCTTCTTCTCAGAAACTGCCGGTCCAATTATAACCAAAATTAGTCACAATGGTCCTTATATGGTCCCTTCCAAAAAAGGTATCCGGCAGGTCGGTACCTCATCCAAGATGGCGGCCAGCGGGGAACATAGTTTTAACATTGGACCCTTTGGAAAATACAAAGATCTTCTCAGAAACTACTAGTCCAATTAAAACTAAACTAAGCCACAATGGTCCTTAGATGGTCCCATCCAAAAAAAGTATCTGGCAGGTATGTTCCTCATCCAAGATGGCCGCCAGCGGGAACATAGTTTTAACATTGGACCCTATGGAAAAGACATTCAAAGATCTTCTTCTCAGAAACTACCAGTCCAATTATAACCAAACTTAGTCACAATGGCCCTTATATGGTCCCTTCCAAAAAAGGCATCAGGCAGGTCTGTACCTCATCCAAGATGGCCGCCAGCGGGAACATAGTTTTAACATTGGACCCTAAGGAATATACATTCAAAGATCTTTTTCTCAGAAACTACTAGTCCAATTATAACCAAACTTAGTCACAATGGTCCTTAGGTGGTCCCATCCAAAAAATGTATCTGGTAGGTCCGTAACTCATCCAAGATGGCCACCATCTCGAACAGTTTTTACATTGGCCCTATTGATTTTAAGGGAAACCTCTGCCCAAATTTTTGAATTTTTATTTGAAATGTGGTCTGAATGTTTTAATTTCAGCAATATATAAGGGGAACCCCTGCCCAAATTTTTTTTGAATGGTGTTCTGTTATGGGTTGTAATGGATGGTGGATCTTTTGGTTGCCATGGAAACCAAACAAGAATACTGTAATTTTAGAAATAAAAGGTATTCTGCTAAATTTTATGTTTTGTTTTTCCTATTGGAAATGCCTTTTATCTATGTCAGCCATGGTCCAGGTGAGCGACACAGGCCCTTGAGAGCCTCTTGTTTGTGTTGCCTACTGTAAGCAGGATTACTATCTGTTGTCTTATGTCAACTTCCTGTATCATCTGTCAGTTTTTGAATCCGCAATACCTTCAAAACTGCAAGTCTGATTCCATCCAAACTTTCAGGATATGTTGTTCACCTGGTGTAGTTGTGCACCTGATACTTAGAATTTTGATTCTATACATTTTGAAGGTTAAAGAAAATAAAATTGCTCATTTGTTAAACTGGTCTGTTAGACTGCAACTTCATTAAAACTATAGGTCTGATTCCAACCAAACTTGCTTGATATGTTGTTTACCTGATATAGTAGTGCATCTGAGACATAAAATTTTGATTTTACAATTCTTAGAGGTTCACTAAGCCCAAATAGCTCATTTGTTAATTCACTTTACTAATTTGCAAGTCCTTTAAACCAGAAATCGTATAATTTAAACAAATTTGCAGGATATGTTTTATCTCTTAATTTAGACATGCACCCGATACTTGAAATCTTAATTTTACAGATTTATAGGTTAACTGAGCCAAAGTGGCTCTTCTGTAGTGCAGATGACACAAGTGTTCTATGGAACACCCATCAAGTTTTGAATTGATAACATATTCTTGTCCTGATATAGCTGAAACACTGCTTGAAATAAGTGTAACACTCGTACTAATCAATCAATCAATTGAATTTTATGGTTTATTACCTAATTGAAAGACATCACACTTGCATGAATGGCTACTTTTGCCATTCTGTTGTAGGTATTGATAAAGCAAAAAGAAAGATCAGGATATCTTTCACTTTTGCTGATTATCTTTATCTCAAGCAGAAAAAAGTATTTAAATTGCACAGTGATGTTTTTGGTTTGGTATTTGGTTCTGGAGTTATTGCCGTTGAAACTTTGAGATTTTGTAAATTTCCGGGTTTTTACCAATAACTTGTTGAATGAATTCAAACTTGGTATAAAAGTTGTATACCACAAAAGCAAGGCCAATTTCATCTTTTAGTTCAGAGGACCAAGTGCTTCTTGAGTTACTCCCCTTGGAAGTTTGAAATTTTGTAAATCTTCATTTCCTTTCTAATACATGTGAACCATAATGCAGACAGTCTTTGGACTTATCGTATAAATTGTTCACCATAAACCTTGAAAATTTTACAAAAAAAAACGTATCATATAATTCACCATTTCAACATGTTGTATTTTTATCTTCTTTTTTAGGTTCAAAGGTTCTGTCTCGGGACATTGTTGATGGACACAGAGAAAAAACACTGAAGTTACTTTGGGCTCTGATTGTTCAGTATCAGGTAAAATGTGATATGCATTATCTTACAGTTTGTTGTTAAATTCAGATGGCTGCAGTACTAAATAAAATAAGGGAGTTAAATCCTGATAATTTACAAATACTTTTATGCTTAAGTTATGCTATGTATTGAAAATTTCACAACTGTATTTGACACCAAATTTGAACTTTTGCTAAAGTTTCAGTCAGTTGATAAAATTGTTAATTGAAATGGATGAAACGAATGGAGTACAAAAAATTCCTTCTAAATCTAACATCAAGATAATCATATTACCTTGACTCATTAAATAGAATGATCTGACATTTGTTTTAAACATTTTAATATCTGATTTTAGCTCATCTGACCCAAAGGGTAAGTGTGAGCTATTGCCATCACTTGGCGTCTGTCGTCCATCTGTTAACTTTTTACAATATTATCAACTCCTCTGAAACCACTGAAGCAAATTCAACCAAACTTTAAAGGAACTATGTATGGTAGGTCCTTTACAGAAATTGCTCATTTTGTTTCAATCCAATAAAAACATGGCTGCCAGCGCGGAACTTAGGTTTAACATTGGACCCTATGGGAAAATTCACCTTTTCATTTTTTCCTCTGAAACCACTGAAGCAAATTCAACAAAACTTAACAGGAATGATATACTAAAGGTCCTTAACAAAGATTGTTCATTTCGTTTTGATCAGATAAAAGACATGGCCGCCAGCATGGATCATAGTTTAACATTCGACCCTATGGGAAAATCGCATTTTCATTTTTTCCTCTGAAACCAATGAATCAAATTCAACCGAATTTTTTCAGGAATGATGTATGGAAGATCCATAAATAAGATTGCTCATTTTGTCCTGAAACATGGTGCCCAGCGGAAACATAGTTTAACATAGGATCCTATGGGAAAATTTTCATTTTTATCATCCTCTCTAATACCATTGAAGCAAATTTAACAAACTGTATTGGAGCAATGTATGGAAAGATCTTAACAAAGAATACTTATTTCAATTGAAACTGACAAAAACATGGATGCCACTAGAGAACATAGCTTAAGATTAGATCCTATACCAAAAACATTTTTAGTCATCAGCATAGGCATGGCTTAGAAGCATCTTTGTCAGGTGAGCGATACAGGCTCAGTATCTGAGCCTTTAGTTAATTTTTTTTTTGTTATGATTTAGGTGAGCTTGTTACTGAATAAAGAACAACTTAAAGAGGAGATAACTGTCTTAGAAAAAAGTCTGAAAGTAAAACACCAGCTAGCAGCATTACGGAGATATGAACAGATCATCAGTGAGAGGAAGAGGGAATCAATAGATCCAGATTTATTTGCACACAATGAAATTGTACAGTTATTGTTGAAGTGGTGCCGAGTTGTTTGTGCCTTTTATAATATCAAGGTAATGTAACTTGGTTTTAAGGGGGTTTGCTACTCCATTTGAAAATAAATAGGATTTCAAATAAACATGTTTTTATGTTAGAAAATTAAAAAGGAAATAACTTAAGTGAAAAAAATTGATAGGTTGATGATCTAGTTTTCGAGATTTAAGTGTTTGAAAATTTGGCGGGAAACCGAACTCCTCTGATTTTTCATAGGATTAACATTGACAAGGTTTGGCCATGAATGAAGATGACAGAATAAATAGAATCCAATGGAATTTTTACAGAATGTTCACAAAGATGTATAAAATGAAATTATGGAAAAAAATTAGGGGGTCAGTGGGTAAAAATTTATAATACTATTAAATGGATAAAACCCGAGGATTCCGAAAATGTGACAAAAATCCCAAAACATGAGGAGCAAACCTCCTTAAATAAAGTCAAGTTAGACCATTATAAGCAAAATCATGGATTCTTATCCCTTCTTGAGTTCTTGTTTATTTGAATTTTGGCTTATTTCTGGAAATTTTCTTAAAAGTTTACCGTAGGACATGAAAAATTGAGA